>JAPEVW010000035.1:1263830-1326330 GCA_027921565.1 Artemia sinica | reverse complement strand
GAGCTCAGGAAGTTAAATAACTAACAATAAAATCATTGTTGTCGGCCGTTGTTATTGGCCATTCGTTTGGTCTCTTTGGGTCTTTTATACGAGCGACTCTTTGAACTCTAAATTTCAGTATTTCTAGTACTTGAAAGGTATTTAATCTGTCAACCTATGTCAGGTATTAAATTTGACAAGGAAAAAAAAGGTTTTGGACACTAGATTTGCTCTGTAGTATGTAGCCATGTAAACTTATGTACTCATCGAAAACCTGTTTTTTGATATTTTTTCTGAACGAGATTTTTGTATAGCCTTTTCCTTGTATCGGCTGGTAGGTTTGAAGTATATCAAACAGTTCGTGGTAACGAACTGTAAGTAAGGAGTGACCCGGCTCAATGGTAACCGAAACTCTAGAAAACGGGATTTTGATACCAATAGATATATCAAAAGAATCAGATTTCAATGCTGATTTCAAATATATAACTTTCATCAAGTTTAGAGCTACCCATCAAAAGTTACGCGCCTGAGAAAATTTGGCTGATTTTCGAGAAAAGGGGGAAGACCTCCTAAAAGTTATAGAAACTTAATGAAAATCACACCATCATGTTCAGTGTATCAGAGAACCCTACTGTAGAGGTTTCAAGCTCGTATCTACAAAAATGTGGAATTTTGCATTTTTTGCCAGAAGAAAGATCACGGGTGCGTGTTTATTTGTTTGTTTTTTTGTTTTTTTTTCTTTTTCCCAGGGGTGATCGTATTGACCCAGTGGTCCTAGAATATTGTAGGAGGGCTCATTGGAACGGAAATTAAAAGTTCTAGTGCCCTTTTTAAGTGACCAAAAAATGGAGGGCACCTAGGCCCCCTCCCACGCTCATTTTTTTCCCAAAGTCACCCAATCAAAATATTGAGATAGCCATTTTGTTCAGCATAGTCGAAAATCTAATAAATATGTCTTTTACGATGACTTAATCCCCCACAGTTCCCAGGGGAAGGGCTGCAAGTTATGAACTTTGCCCATTGCTTACATATTGTATTGGTTATTGGGAAGTATACAGACATTTTCAGGAAGAATTTTTTTCTGGTAGGGGGGGGGGGGGGGCTGAAAGAGGGGGTTACTCGGGAGAATCTTTCCGTGGAGGATGTTTCTTTGGGGTAAGGGACATTTCTATGAAGGGGGCGCCGGATTTCCAAGTATTATTTAAAATACGATCAGAAATTAAATTTAAAAAAAAAAACAAGTTTTTTCAACTGAAAGTAAGAAGCAACATTAGAACTTAAAATGAACAGAAATTATTACGTATATGAGGGGGTTCTCCCCCAAGTCAATACCTCGCTCTTTACGCTATAGTTTTTTTTAGTGCTTTCAAAAGAGCTATCTATTCTAATTAACGGCCTTTGTGATTAAGGGGTCATTTTTAAAAAATTGGAACAAAATTTGAACTTTAGCTTAAAGAGCAAGGTATTGACTAGGGGGCAAACCCCCTAATATACGTATTAAAAATATATGAATATAGAAGTTCGTTACGTAAGTTAATTCGTAAGTTACGTATGTTTATCAAACAGTTCGTGGTAACGAACTGTAAGTAAGGAGCGACCCGGCTCAATGGTAACCGAAACTCTAAAAAACGGAATTTTGATACCAATAGATACATCAAAAGAATCAGATTTTAATTCTGATTTCAAATATATAAGTTTCATCAAGTTTAATCTTACCCATCAAAAGTTACGCGCCTGAGAAAATTTGGCTGATTTTCGAGAAAAGGGGGAAAGACCCCCTAAAAGTTATAGAAACTTAATGAAAATCACACCATCATATTCAGTGTATCAGAGAACCCTACTGTAGAGGTTTCAAGCTCCTATCTACAAAAATGTGGAATTTTGCATTTTTGGCCAGAAGAAAGATCACGGGTGCGTGTTTATTTGTTTGTTTGTTTTTTTTTCTTTTTCTTTTTCCCAGGGGTGATCGTATTGACCCAGTGGTCCTAGAATATTGTAGGAGGGCTCATTTGAACGGAAATTAAAAGTTCTAGTGCTCTTTTTAAGTGACCCAAGAAATGGAGGGCAACTCCATTGCTCGTTTTTTTCCCAAAGTCACCCGATCAAAATTTTGAGATAGCCATTTTGTTCAGCATAGTCGAAAATCTAATAAATATGTCTTTTACGATGACTTAATCCCCTACAGTTCCCATGGGGAAGGGCTGCAAGTTATGAACTTTGCCCATTGCTTACATATTGTATTGGTTATTGGGAAGTATACAGACATTTTCAGGAAGAATTTTTTTCTGGTAGGGGGGGGGGGGGGCTGAAAGAGGGGGTTACTCGGGAGAATCTTTCCGTGGAGGATGTTTCTTTGGGGTAAGGGACATTTCTATGAAGGGGGCGCCGGATTTCCAATGATTATTTAAAATACGATCAGAAATTAAATTAAAAAAAACAAGTTTTTTCAACTGAAAGTAAGAAGCAACATTAGAACTTAAAATGAACAGAAATTATTACGTATATGAGGGGGTTCTCCCCCAAGTCAATACCTCGCTCTTTACGCTATAGTTTTTTTAGTGCTTTCAAAAGAGCTATCTATTCTAATTAAACGGCCTTTGTGATTCAGGGGTGTGTGAATTAAAATTTTTTTTAACTTTTAACGTAAAGAGCGTGGTATTGACTAAGGGGAGAACCCCATCATATACGTAATAACATATACGTAATAAAAAAAAACAAAAAAAAAAGAAAAAAAAACAAGCGATACGGCTCAATAGTAAGCCAAACTTTTAAAAACGGAACTTGGATGTCAATAAATGTATCAAAAGAATGGGCTTATAATGCTGATTCTAAATATATGAATTTTATTAAGTTTAGTATTACTCATCAAAGGCTACGAGCCTGAGAAAACTTACCTGATTTTTTAAAGAGGGGGGAAACATCCCCTAAAAGTGAAAAAATTTTAATGAAAATCACACCGTCAGATTCAGCGTATCAGAAAACTCTATAACATAGGTTTCAAGCTCATATCTGCAAAAATCTGCAACTTTGTATTTTTTGCCAGAAGAAAAATATACGAATATAGAGATTTTTTTTTTTATTCAAAACAAATGAGGAGACAGAAATTTTGAAGAGATTAAAGTAAATTACTAATTGTTAATTTGAGACATTTTAAAGTTATCCAATTCAATCGCAACAGAATAGAGAAGGACAGACTAGAGCTGTAGTGTGGAAGGAGATACAATATTGTCAATTTGGAAAGACTTGAAGAATATTTGTTGCAAGAAGAGGAAAGTGGACAATAATGGAGCCATCAGGGGCTCCGGTCAAAATCCCCTATGGCTACCAAAATATGCAAGGACTAACAACAATGCCTGTAGTTAACCAGTATGGGCAAATGTTTATACCAATCCAATCTAATAGCCCTAATAACATGTGTTTACCCAGTGTATCATCCTATGTACCAATGGTACCCACGCAAAATAGATATAGTCCACTACTTGATCAGGAGTATCCACCCTTACCAAGTAGCAGAGAAGCATATAATGAACAGGAAATAGACATGTTCGATTGTGTTAACCCCTATATTGCAGAAGGTGTGAACACTGAAATAGACAAATCAGCTACAAAAAGAAGAGCTACAGATGTGGAGTGTCAACAACCTCAAACGAAAAAGTATAATTCAGTGAATAATGGTGGAGTCTCATCCCAGGTTCCAAAAGATGGAAGGAAAGAGATAAATATGGAGTCAAAACAGAGACAGTGGGTGTCAGCAAAATTAAATATCAACAAAGAATTTGAAATCCCAGAAGAAGAGCTTTTCAAGATCGGAATGGTCATTGAAGTAAAGGAGGAAGATGAATCAAAAAGATTCCCAGAAGACTTCAGACTCTCAAAGTGCATGAAAGAACTATTAAAAGAAAACAAGTTTGAGTTCGAAGTTTTGGCTGAAAGAAGGAAAATCTTTATTTTTGTGAAAAATGACATAGCAGCTGAGAAAATTTTGAAGCAAAGTCAAATGTGTGGCTTGGCAATAGAGGCCAAGAGAAAAGTTGAGACAGTAAGAGGGATAATAAAGGGAGTACCCCTTGAAGTTTCAGAGGATGATATTTTAGATAGTATAGATAGCCCAATTGCAATAATTGGGGCCAAAAGGCAAAAAAGATTTAATAGAGAGACTAGAAAAATGGAAGACAGTCTTGCAATATTGCTAACATTTGAAAATAATTTCCTTCCTCCTGTTGTTTGGATGGGGGGAAGGAGACGAATTGTACATGAATATAAGAGACAATTACTACAATGTCATAAGTGCCAAAGATATGGACATGTAAAGAAATATTGCCCAGCAAAAGAAGAAATTTGCCTACGATGTGCTGGCAAGCATACATCTGGACTGTGTCAAATGAAGAACAACAATCTACAAAATAAAACATCTTTATATAAATGCATCAATTGCTATGGTAACCACCCATCAACTTCAATGCAATGTAGTGCCAGGCAAAGGAATACCGAGATTTTAAAAGTTGCTGAAAGACATCAAATGAGTTTTAGAAGAGCTGAAATAGTTTATAGGTCATATGCTGAAGTGACTAACAAACAGGCATATAAAGAACAAGCAAAAATCAACGTGTCCCTTAGGGATAAAGAAATTGGTCAGATGCAGCAAAGAATAGTGAGTAATACTATAAACAAGATTGTGATTGGTCTAGTGTTGTCACCAGAAATTTTAAGCATAGAGAACTTGCCTATCAGGGAAAAAGTAGATAAACTCTGTAATTTTATTGAAAGTTTGGGAATCATGCAAATGAACAGCAGCCTTATTTTGAATCAGTGTGTAAATAAATGACTGTTAAATCATACATAAAAATTATGTCTTGGAATGCAAGATCATTAGTTAAAGTGAATAAGGATTTAGTACTAGACTATTGCATTAAGAATAATATTGACGTGTTTTGCATTCAAGAGACTTATTTGAAACCATATATAAATCCATCATTCAGAGATTATAATATAGTGAGATTAGATAGATGGAATAAAGAGAGAGGTGGAGTGATTATTGGTATTAACAAGGAAATTCAACTATATCCACTTCATTTGTCAATACAGGAGGATTATCAAATGGAGGTTGTTGGATGCAAAATACATCTTAAAAACAAAGGAAAGCTGAATATATTCAATATTTATATCCCAGACGGTAATTTACTTTTAAGTGATCGAGGTCTAGAAAAAATTATAGAAACAGTGCCTGGAGGAGAGAAACTAATGATTATAGGTGATTTAAATGCACACAATGGTCTTTGGTGTGGATGCGGAAGTGATAATAGAAATGGGAGAACAATCTTTGAATTTTTAATGAAAAACTCAGATATATGCCTGTTTACTCCAAAGGATCTACCAACTAGAATCAATAACAGAACAGGAAGATCAGTGACCATAGACTTGGCCATAGGATCAGCTTCATTGGCACCAAAAGTATCAGTAACAAGTGACATGGAATCCACCCTATATAGTGATCATTTTCCCATTATGGTAGAGATTTCTCAAGATAATAGTGCATGCAAAAATCATGAAGAAACTAGCAAAGTGAATTTAAAGAAGATTAACTGGGAAGATTTTACGAATAAATTACAAGAAACAGACGTTCAGTCACAGGTGAATGGTTGTGAAGATGTCGATGAAAAGATAGATGTATTTCAAAATTCACTCTTAGAAATAGCACAAGAACTGGCTCCAAAAAGTAAAAGAGGTCCTATTCACCGCAAACTGAGTGTTTGGTGGAACAATGAATGTACAGTTGCAAAGAAACAGCTATTAGAGGCAAGAAGAAGGTACAATCAGCTTCCAAACTTTGAAAATTTTTTAATGTGTCAAAGAAGATATGCAGTCTTTAGGCGCCAAACAGTGGAAGCAAAGAAAATTTCGTATCAAGAATTCGTGGAGAAGTTGGATTTTAGACAGCCTGCAAGTAGAGTGTACAAAACAGTGAAAAAAATTGATTACAGGAAAGACAGATGATAATGGTAACCCACCCTTGACTGTTAATGGAGAGGAGTTATTGGAAGAACAAGAAAAAGCGAATAAAGCAGTAGATTTTGTAGAGTCAGTGATTGGAAGACCAGATGATTTTAAGGATGATGAAAAACTTACATTTGCTAAGGTAATAAGACTCTCTAAAATAGAAAATGATATGGATTATAACAGATATTTTACGGTAGAGGAGTTAAAGAATGTGATTCGAAAGTTACCATTAACAGCACCAGGTTTAGACATGATTTACCCACAGTATGTCAAACATTTAAGTGACAAATGGATAAAAACATTGTTAGAAATTATTAACAAAGCCTGGGAAGACGGAAAATTTCCAAAAATATGGAAGGATGGGGTAGTTACTATGATTCCTAAACAAGGCAAAGATAATTCAAAAATGGAAAACTTAAGGATGATTACTCTACTACCTGTGTTAGGAAAAGTTTATGAAAGAATGGTTAAGGAGAGGCTTACATGGAAAGTGGAAAGAACAAACACTTTGAAAGATGTTCAATGTGGGTTTAGAAAGAACAGATCTACTATAGAAGCGTTACAAATGTTTGTAAGTGATGCAGTATATTGTTTGGAAAATAGAAAAATCTGTTTAGCAGTTTTCTTTGATGTGAGTAGTGCTCTTGATAGTGTGGTTCATCGACATATACTAGAAGGAGTGATTGCAGCAAAAGTTAGAGGACGTTTACTAAGATTTTCTTATGATTATTTACGTGAACAAGAAGTGGCAGTAAAAGTGGGTAAAGCATATTCGGAAAGAAAGGTACTGAGAAAACGTGGCATACCACAAGGCTCCTCATTGGGGCCAGATTATTACAATATAAGTGAATTTGATATACCACTGGATACAGGAGAGGATAGAGCTGGGATTTTCGCTGATGATAATGCAATGTGGATAGTGTGTAATAGTGTTGAGGAGGGGCAACGAGTGGCCCAGGAGAAAATAAAATTAATGGAAACGTGGGCCATGGAAAATTGTGTGCAGTTTTCGGTCGAGAAAACCAAAGCAATGGTAATCACGCGAACAAAAAAGTACTCTGCTCTTTGTCTTTTTCTAAATGGGGAAAAAATTGAAACCGTGAATCAATTTAAATGGCTTGGAATTACCATTGATAGAAAGCTGACGTTTAAAGCTCATATAAGACAGTTAAAGAAAACATGTGCCAAAAGATTAATTATTATGAAAATGTTATGTGGAGCAAGTTTTGGGCCAAAGCCCGACTTTTTGATGGAATTTTATATAAAATACATAAGAGCGAAATTGGAATATGGAGGAATAATTTATATGGCAGCGTCTAAGTCCTTGTTAGAGGAGCTGGAAATTATTCAATACAGTGCTTTAAGGACAGCTTTTGGAGCAAGAAAGACAACTCCACGGAGCTTTCTCGAATCAGAAAGTGGGATTGAGAAGCGAGGTAGCAGGAGAGACATAGCAACATTAAAGTTCTTACGGAAGACATGGATATCTGACCAGTCGAATCCAATTAAATCAAGAATGCTAAAAGAGGGAAGGCTGTGGTGTTCATGGAAAAAACTATTCGGTATTGTGAGGGCAAAGGAGATAATGGAAGAGTTTCAAATGGATTGTCAGTTGACATCAATGTTGAGAGTGTCCAATATGTTCATAACCCCTCAGTGGAAATCCATCCCATACCAGTGCAATACGGAATTTGAAAAGTGGGATAATCTAGATTATGATCAATCATTCAAGATGACAAAAGAAATGCAATATCTTGACACTGTGGATATCTTCACAGATGCATCCAAAGTGGATAATAGAGTGGGGGCTGCTTTTGTAATTCCCTCCAAGAATATAGTTAAATTGATTAAATTAAGTGATGTAACTACAGTTTTTCAAGCAGAAGTAGTTGCAATAGCCAAAGCAGTGAGATACATAATAGATTTGGGACCCACAGGTGAAAAATATAGAATCTGTTCGGATTCAAAAAGTGGTTTGGAGGCAATCAAGAATATTTATCTAGCAAATAAAGTAGCTCCTGAAGTGATCTTTTGCCATGAGGAATTACAGAAACTACTGAAAAAGGGAGTAACCATCACATTGGATTGGGTACCGGGGCATGCGAACATTAATGGAAATGAAATGGCTGACACTGCAGCAAAACAAGCATCCACAGAAGATGGGCAAACATTTGTAGATATCACGCCCAGGATGGTTAATCAAATTGGAGAAGTGATAAAGAAATTGAGAATAAAGACATTCGAGGACAGCCGTGTGTTCTCAACAAATATGTTAGTTATACAAAAGAAAGAAAGGCAATTTGAAAAGAAAATATATGGACCGCTAAGTAAATCTGAAGACAGGGTGATATTCAGACTAAGGCCAGGTCATGCAGGAATTCAGAAATATAGAGCCCATTTTTATAATGAAGATCCGAGATGTGCATTTTGTGGAAATGAGGAAACGGTAGAACATTTGTTATTCGAATGTACTGGAACAGAAGACAGGAGGAAGAATATTAGACAGTTTATTAGAGAAAAAAGAATTCGACAGAGTAGTGACATACTAAGTGGAGCGGGCTTGAACAGTGACTGTGCTGATGGATTTAAATTGATATGCAAGTTTTTAAAGGATATTAATCGGATACATCTTATATAAACCAAGTAGTATAGTGACTACAAGAAGCCTCCTGAGTCCTTGCAGGAAGAGAGGAGGAACCATCCATTTCAATTCAATCAATATACGAATATAGAAGTTCGTTACGTAAGTTAATTTGTAAATTACGTCAGAACCAAATTTAGAGACAGCCATTTAGCATAAGAAAAGTAAAATTTTTATGCAAATTTTGTTTACTTATTCAATGACGGCGAGCCAAAATAAAAGCTGCATTAACTAAAAAAACGATCAGAAATTAAATAAAAAAAAACAAGTTTTTTAAACTGAAAGTAAGGAGCGACATTAAAACTTAAAACGAACAGAAATTATTCCGTATATGAAAAAGGCTGTCCCCTCCTCAACGCCTCGCTCTTTACGCTAAAGTTTTTTATTGTTTTAAAAAATATAGTTGTGAGACAGAGTCAAACTTTAGCGTAAAGAGCGAGGCGTTGAGTAGGGGACAGCCCCTTTCATATACGGAATAATTTCTGTTCGTTTTAAGTTTTAATGTCGCTCCTTACTTTCAGTTTAAAAAACTTGTTTTTTTTTATTTAATCTTCATAAAGGGCTTAGATATGCCATAGGTCAGTCCTTTTATACACGCACCAGTTACATCAGCCTTTTGTTTCGTTTTTTGGGGGGTTGGGTGGGGAGTACCTTGCCAAATAAACGTATGTATAAATGGCTATCTAGAAGAACGCAAAAAAAAAAAAATGTTATAAATTTACACATGGAACAAACTCAGCAAAAGATTTGGCCGATTTTAGCAAAAGACGGTATAAATATTCTCCATGTTTGCCATAGTTAGTTACTAAAGTTCTATGCCAAGAATGCGGATGTCTTCGTAAAATTTGTGGTAATTTTTAAGTTTTGCGTGTTTAAACGACCATATTTCTACTCGCTTTAAGTTTTAATCTCGCCCTTTGTTTTTCTATGAAGAACTTTATTTTAAACTTATTTGACAAAGGAGCATGAGATGTGACGAAGGCATGTGTGCGAATTTTCGGAGTAATAGTAAGTAACAATCAGAGGCAACGCTATAGCGTTGCCTATAGTAAAGGCCTTACGGCTCCAATGTTTTATTATTATTTATATTCTTTTCAGAGGCACTTCATATGGAAAGGGTCGTCGTATAAACTTGAAAGGGGGCTCATTCAATTGGAAATCGGGAGTTCTAGTGTCCTTTTAAGAGTCGAAAGTGATAGGAGGGCAACTAGCCCCCCTCACGCCCTTTTTCCCCAAATACATCCGATGAAAATTTTGAGGTTGCCATTTTGTTAAAAATAGTTCTAAAATCATATAACAAAAACTCCGATGTCGACACAAGCCCCCAGGGCCCGGGAGCAGGCATTGTGAGTTATGCCCTGGGGGCAAATATGGTTCTTTTAGAAGGGATGCTCGTAAAAACTTCAGAGAGGGCTCATGTGATTGGAAATTAAAGTTCTAGTTCACTTTTTTGGAGTCAAAAGAGTTCGGAGGACAATTACCCCCCCCCCCCCCCCTTCACGCCCTTTTCCCCCAATTGCATCAGATAAAAAATTTGAGATAGCCATTTTGTTAAAAATAATTCAAAGACCAGATAACAAAACTCCGATGTCGACACCCCCCCCCCCCAGGACCCGGAGGCAGGCGTCCTCCACTCCTTTTTCCCCAAATGCATCAAATAAAAATTTCGAGATAGCCATTTTGTTAAAAATAGTTAAAAGGTTAGATAACAAAAACTCTGGTGTCGACAAAACCCCCCAGGGCCCTGGGGCAGGTGTTGTAAGTTATGCCCTGGGGGCATATATGGTTCTTATGGAATGGATGCTCTATATACTTCAGAGACGGCTAATTTGTTTGGAAAGTGTTAGTTCTTATTCACTTTTTTAGAGTCAAAAGATTGGAGGGCAACTAGCCCGCCACCACACCCTTTTTTCCCAAATGCATCTGGTAAAAATTTTGAGACAGCTATTTTGTTAAAAATAGTTAAAAGGTCGGATCACAACATCTCTGGTGTCGACACAACCCCCTAGGGCCCGGGGGAAGTCGTTGTAAGTTATGCCCTGGGGGCATATATGGCTCTTACGGAAAGGATGCTCGTATAAACTTCAGAGAGCGCTCACCTGATTGGAAATTTAAAGTTCTAGTTCACTTTTTAAGAATTAAAGAGATTCAATGGCAACTAGCCCGCCCCATTGCCCTTTTTCCCCAAAACCATCCGATAAAAATTTGAGATAATCATTTTCTTTAAAAATAGTTCAAATATCAGATAACAAAAACTCCGGTGTTGACACAAACCCCCAGGGCTCGGGGGCAGGCGTTGTAAGTTATGCCCTGGGGGCATATATGGTTCTTATAGAAGGGATGCTCGTACAAACTATAGAGAGGGCTTGTTTGACTGGATATTGAAAGTTGTTGTTCACTTTTTTAAGAGTCAAAAGTGATCGGAGGGCATCTAGCCCCCCCCCCCCCCACGCCCTTTTCCCCCCAAGCGCATCAGATAAAAATTTGAGATAACCATATTGTTAAAAATAGTTCAAGGGTCATATAACAATATTTCCTGTGTCGACATAGCCTCCCAGGGTGTAGGGACAGGCGTTGTAAGTTCTGCCCTGGGGGTGCATATGGTTCTTATGGAAGGGATACTCGTATAAACGTCAGAGAGGGCTCATTTGATTGGAATGTGAAAGTTCTAGTTCACTTTAAATTACTTCACAAAAGGTGAAGTAATTAAAATAGTTATGCCTCGGGGGTTAACAAAACCTCCCACTCCCTCCAGGGAAAGGGCTCTAAGTTATGCAAGATGTCCATTGTTCATATATAAGGTTTTTATCAAAGGGGTGATCGTATGGACTCTGGAAAAGGCTCATTCGAATTAAATCGAAAGTTCTAGCTCCGTTTTAAAAGTCAAGAATAATCGGACAGTAAGCAGCCCTCCTTCACGTCATTTTCTTCTAAATGCTTCCAATCAAAATTTTGAGTGAGCCATTTTGTTCAAAATCGTCCAAATGTCAAACAGCTACGGTTCCGGGTTTCAATCCCTTCATGCCCTGGGGGAAAGGGCTGTAAGTTATACTAGCAGCCCATCGTTAACATATAAAGCTTCTATGGAAAGCGTGGTTGTATAAACTCTGGAGGAAGTTCATTCAACCGGGAATCGAAAATTATTATGCCCTTTTTCAGATTCGAAAGTGATCAAAGAGTAACAAGCCCCCCCCCCTCCATTGTGCCTCTTCCCCAAAATGCATCTTATCAAAATTTTGAAATAGCCATTTTGTTCAAAATAGTCCAAATTCAAATTACTATAACTTAGCGGTTGAGAAATCCTCCATAGCCCCGGGGCAAGGATTGTAACCTATGTAAGTTGCCTATTCTTAGAATATAAGGTTTTTGTGGAAGGGTGGTCTTATCAACTTTGGAGGGGGCTCATTTGATCGGAAATTGTAACTTCTAGTTCTTTTTTAAGAGTCAAAAGTGATCAATAGGCAACTAGCCAACGCCCCACTTTCTCAAAGGGCATCCGGTCAAAATTTTGAGATTGTCATTTTGTTCAAAAAGTTCAAAGGCCGATTGTTATTGTTACTTTGACGCTTTGTTTACTTCAATACTTGGATTGAAGTAAACTTTGTTATTTTTTACTTTAAGGAATTTCTAAAAACTTGAAACTTTTTGCAATCAAAAACGAACAGAAATTAATAAAAAAAAACTATCCGTAAAAGAAGTTTTTTAAAGAAAAGTAAATGCCATTTTAAACTTAAGTTGAGCAGATACAAATACCTGTTAAAATTCAAACCCAAAACGATTAGAAATTATTATTAAAAAATAAATGAAACCCATAACGAACAGAAGTTAAATAAACAATCATAGCAAAAAAACATACAACAAGTAATAATATAAATGAATAAATGAATATTAAAGGGAGTAATGCTTAAATTGAATATGCAAATCAAGTTTAAAACTAAAAGAAATCTTTTGCTATTGAAGTATAAATAAAACCCAAAACGAACAGAAATTAAATAAACAATCAATGCAAACAAACATGCAATAGATACTAATATAAGTGAATAAACAAATCTTAAAACGAGTGAAACTTAAATTGAATATGCAAATGAAGCTTGAAACAAACAAAAATAACTACAAACAAGAGTTTGGGTATGACCTCCTTCTCTCACTGTAAAAGTCTAAAACCTACTGTGTCATTGGCGCTTTACTGAAAACGAATTGTATTACAATATTTTTTTTTCGTACTTAGTATTGAAAATAAATATTAAAATTACAGTAAAATTTTGAACTGATGAGCTTTCAGCAATGAATATCAGTATACATCAAATATTAAGTTTAATTTATTAGTTCTTTCTAAGATTGTTCACGACGAATATAGTTTCACTACAAACAAGAGTTTGGATACTACCCCCTTCCTTAACTGTAAAAACCTAAGGCCTATTGCGTCATTGGCGCTTCACTGAAAAAGAATCATGTTACAAATATATTCTTTTCCAAGTCTTACAACATTGAGTATGAAAATAAAAATTACAGTGAAAAAAAAATCTTGAACTGATGGATCTTTCAACAATTAATATAATTACATATCAAATATTCAATTTGATTGTTAGAAGGGCCTTATTGACTCCCACCCCTCACCCCTGCTGCCACCTATAACTTTTTTTGCACCCCAAATATGGGCATTGCCTCCCTAGAGAGAACACGTGGTTAATGGGGTCAATGACCTCTTTCTCCAGGTGTGTTTTTGGCACGCTCGAGGCGAATGTTATGATCCAGAAATAGTATTTGTTGTTGTTTCCGAGGCAAATGTCAAGGTCAATGTTGTTGTTGTTTTTGGCCAAGTGCACGCTCTCAGCGAATGTTATGATCCAGAAATAGTATTTGTTGTTTTGGGCAAATGTTATGAGTTTCCCGGAAAACAGTTAGATCACGTGTTTCCTTCTCAGCCAATCAGCGAGTCGGATGCATCTCCCTTCTCAACCAATCAGAGGGCTTGTTTACATATTAGCGGCGGAGGGAATATAAGGAAAGGATTTTGCTATAGTTTTATTAGTCTGTGAATAGAATTCAAAGGAGTGAGAAGAACAGTTTTGACTTTACTCATTTGGATATATATTTGTAATAATGAGTGGAATGTTTACACTATTAGAAGTTGATAGTGGAGTTGATGGTAATAATACAAGAGCACCAAACATTGCGGTGGAAATTACGAAAGGATCGCGGCTTTGTCTGGAATGGGATGCAGTATATGCAAGATATGTGATATCCTTGAGCAAATTTAAAATGGAAGATCAATTATGTTTCGCCGCAAAAGTTGATATAGCACATGTGAATAGACTTCAATGTGCTTTAAGTGCATTAGTGAAACATATCGAAGACAATAAACTCTATCGCTAATTGTACATGCATAGTATTATTGATGTTGTTGTAATTATTCAATAAAATTGTTTCGAAATCGAAAATGTTCCCTTTCTTTTCTGGTAGGGCTAACGAATCAAGCTCAGTCTAGAGTCAGCAGTCAGAGTGAAAGGACTGAAAAATGAATAAATTTGAGAAAGAGAGAATTAGATCAAATCTAGTGTTTATGGAAAAACATTTGATTTTGGATGATGATTTTCTCGAGTTATCTCTTCAACGCAGGATATTCTCTCAGGAAACACTTGACAATATAATGAAAACTGATTCTCCCCCATTGGACTATTGTATGAAACTTTTAAAATGTGATTCAAATGCTTATAGTCAATTTATTGATATATTAATTGGAACAAGGCAGAATCATATTGTGGATATACTTTCATTGCCAATGTAGATGGCTCCTCCTTCGAAAGAGGTAGCGTCACAGAGTTACTCCTCTCCCCTTCCTACACTTTGAATTTATGGCGCGAGGACAATCAGTTTCGTTTTAGCTGTGAGAGAGTTGACATCGGAAACCGAAAAATGTTCTATATATGCCCATTGTGCATGTACACTCTTGGCAGTTGGACTCAATGTGAGAATTGTACAATTATTGATGACTATAGTGAAAAGTGTAAATTATGTAATCCTTGTAAATTACATAGAGGCTATGCAGTACAAATTAAAGGATGTAATTCATGTCTTGAGGAGGTGTGTGACTCTCACCCTAGAGGGCACCTGTGCTCCAATTGTCACCATGATAAATGTGATCAGTTGGAGAATACTTACCCCGCTATGATTGGAAAGAATCCTAAACGTGATTTTAGTTTATTTCTACGAGATTGGTATCGTCGGGGATTTAAATTATTCTGGGAAGAGGAATCTGGTCTACGATTCAACTGTTGGGGTAACAAGACAATTTGGTTTCTACGTCATCGCTGTGATGACACTGCCTACTATGACTATAAACCAAGTGATTTTTATTTGGCAGTTACCGAATGTGATTCACCACTTGAAAACACTGTATGTGATATTGCTTCAAATAGACAGATTGAAACTCGTGAATTTCATAATATGAATGCAAATAGTATCATTGACTATACAAAGAGATATGACAAGAGTGAAGTTACATTGTACTGCAGAAAATGTGACCCTGACTTTGCCGTCAATCAAGATCAATATACAGTGAATCCAAATGATTTACCAGCATTAGTGGTTCACGACAGTTGCCTATACACCGATGAAGAAATCTAAAAGTGAAGATTTAAAGACATTGTTGTATATATATACATTTTATTAATAAACAAATTCACAAACATTTTTTAAGCACTTTACTCTTAGGGCACTGAAATCAATATTAAATACACTTGTAAGTATATTTTCCACTAGAAAGTCGTTCAGACGTGGATTGTCACCATAAATGTGGAGAAATTGGTTGTAAGTATAGCCACGACATTGGAACACAAAATATAGTAGTGCGTGGAAGCCACAGCTTTTAGTCGTTAGATCCTGCACCCTCTTTCGATTTTGAATAATAGTTTTCCCACTGCTCTCAATATAGTTGCTGATGTGAGGTGTGTAGAATGTATAGGGTAGACCAAGAGGATCAAAAAATTCAATCGTCTTCGTTGTTTGATAGATGCACAGCCAATGACCCGTCAGCACAGTCGATGGACTGCTATTAACAATAATCAAGGTATTGTTCGCGCTTTTAATTTTTCCTAGATAGTCTGAGGGTAGACAATAGGATTTGTACTGGGACATGTAGGGGTCCATATTAAATACACTGATTATTTGACTGGTGTTCATGGCGCCAAGTCTAGTAGAACACTACCTTCGGGAGTGATTTCCCAATAGGTTTCATATTGATTTAGTGAGATTAGGGCAACACTCTCAGCCAATGGGTCGGCAAATGTACACTCTAAACGTACAGTCCCCGTACGTACTATACTCATATCCTGTGTGCCAGACAAATCCAATACAATGATACCATGTGTTTTAGCAAACATATCTTCGGTTATACCATTTTCAAATAGTTGCGAATCATGATCTAGGGTTTGCATGGTCAACTCATACAATGTTCCATAGGATTTATCAAAAGATAGATTGTAGAGTGGGATACCGTTTACTTTGCACACAAGAGATGAAAGTCCAAACATCTCGAATTTATGTGGACATTCAGTCCATGATCCTATTGCACTGGCGCTTTTTACAAATGCCAAAGCCAATTTCGAGGGGATTTCGCCATTGATAAAGGATGAATCGGTGAAGGTGCGTGACCCCATGGCAATATGACGTTGATTGGTGATTGTATGAGGAACAAGTAGTTTAATATTGTTGCCATTGGCTCTCAGTTTTTCCACGGCCAAAGCAACAGAACTCATAACCTGCTGTTTGCGTACATGTAGTATTGCTGAGGTGAGGGAGAGACTTACATCGGGATTGCCAGCAAGTTCTTTTCTCAATATGAAATTGGAGGGTGCAAGCGTCAATTTTATATCCACTTTAACATTGGGCGGCAGCCATTGGGGTATATTAAATATTTCATGATATATTTTTCCAACTAGATGTAATTCACTAGTTGTAGCATTTTTAAGTGCATCTGTACTATCAGTATTAGTAATATATTCATATCCATTGGAGGCACCTCTCAATTCCTTGTATGACTTGGGTGTCATCAGCATGAATTGCATATAGCTTGCATAGTTTGAGAGATTGTTGCTTGTGCTCACCAGCGTACCGTTGATGTAGACACTAATTTGACGAAATAAATTATGTAGTATACAATTTTCATAGGAGAGACCATCGGCCCGAATTGGCATTGCATTATCGGATTTCCGGACTTTCATTTGTAAAATCTATAAATGTGGATGATAAATCTATGAAGTAGTCTTCATTGGAATAAATTTGAAAGTGGATATTATCGGAGAGGGGTTGTAGTGGATAAAATTGTTCATAGTATCCATGCTTGACACTCACATCAACATTTTCGGCATTGAATAGATTCAATGAGGCGGTGATTGAAGGTTGAGAATCCTTATGCGGCAGGTAGGACATCTTAAGAGAAGAAATCTAGTTTCGATCTAACAATTTTCTTCCTGGGCCTCCTGGTTACACTACGTGTCGGCTTTTTCCTTCTTTTCTTTGACAAATGGGATGTATTTCGTTTCCGTCCTGAGTAGAGACTGATGAGTGATGCATTGTTTCTTGACCTTTTTAAGCCTTTGCCATTCTGTTTTAATTTCTCGCCAAGGGTTCGTGCGCTGGACCTAAGATTTTCCGTAGCACTTTTTTTAAAATCCTTGCCAGAGCCCCAATCGTATAGTGTAGAGGATGCAAAATCTGTCGCAGCGGTACAAGATATTTCTAGCCAGTGGTAGTGAAGAGCGAAAACAGCTTAGCAAACCAGCTGCCAAGACCATAGCCAGACATTGACGAGCGACCCTTGTAATAGTCCATTCCATTGCCCTGTTGTCTTGGGCCAAGAGTATTAACATAGCAGTCAATATCAGGACAAGTGAATACCAATTTTCTATTAGACATCTTGCTGTTGAACGATGGGTCGAAAATGGCATGTAATCACAGCCAAACCTTTTGAAATTGCTATGGGATCACCCAATTCGGTTCTTAGTGTTAACTGACAGAGTTCCAAATAGGAAGTGTTTACGGGAATATACTGAAGATGCTTTATATTGTAGTGATGAATATGTTCTTGATTGGTTTTTCGTTCAAGAACTCGTAGGAGGGGAACATTTGAGTTACCAACCCGAGATGTTTCCCAAATGAAGCATAGAGAAATATACAAGTGTCTGTGGAGAAGGCAGGTGGGTAGTCAGCAAAAATGAAATTAGTGTTTCCGGCACTTTTACCATTGATTATATTGAGCTTAAAGCCAAGAACATCCTTTAGATTATCATTGAGAATAACCTTTTCGCTGGCAATAGGTGAACTAATGTAGATCTTGCCCTCCTCCTTTGAATAGTTGAAATGAAAAGCTCCTTTTTTACGAGCGGAAATTCTTTTATTAATAGAACGACATAAATCATTCATACAGGTGAGTTCCTCGTAGGGTAATTCAATATATGGATAATCCAACCAATTGATTTTTTGAATTTGTTCTTGATCACCCGGTGGTGGCGGCCAATCATAGGGTCTAATTTTTATATCATATTTACGATCCTTTCTCAGGATGTCATAGGTATTTTTGAGAATACAGTCGACAAGAGCCACTTCATACTTTCCGTCGAATTGATGGTGGGGGAGAGTTTCGTCCAAAAATCACTTGTTCTATTCAAGTCGTTGTAGAGAGGATCAGAAACATTGGACATGAAAGTGACATAGAAATCATTGGGCATTGTCAATGTCTTCAGCACTGACCCAAGAATCAAAATCTGAGTTGTATCCTAGCCAGCGAACAAGCAACTGTTTCTTACCCCTACGAGTACGACTCTTTAATATCTTTTCAATTTGATAACTTTCACTAGTGTTTCTAACTTTTTGCAGTTCATATTCATAAAAACCGCCGAGAATCCCATCATCTTTGGTGTCTCGCAGTCGATAAGTTATGGGTATGGTGTCTAGGATTTTTGGACACTTTAAAGAGTTCGGTGCTCCATAAATAATTCCCCTTTTCAAAAATATTGGTGGTTCTATTAATTCGAACAGTATCACCAACATTGAATTTCTTCTTCTTTTTCTTCTCATTGCCATTGGAGTATTGCTTTAGAAAAGCATCAAATGTATTTTCACTATAATGAACATCCCTTGGTGTAGAGTTGGACAGAGATCGATGGGGTCGATGGTTGTATATCTGCATGATTTTATCTAAATCATGAATAAAAGCAGGTGTATTTTTCAATGTGCAATATCTTGAAATTAATAGACGAATCGTTCTTATTAATCGTTCAGCCAATGCAGCCTTTATCGGGCTGTGACTATGATAAAGTGTTGTATTATATTTCAAAAGAACCTTTTGCACATGGGGATTAACAAATTCACTGCCACGATCCGATTGAATTTTTCTATACGAATCCTGTTCAAGAATACTTTCAATGGCCCGAGCAACTTCAACACCTCTCTTTGATCGTAGTGGAATGGCATAGGCATAGCGACTAAAGATACTGATTGCCACTAGAATATATTTGTAGGGGGCATTGTGACGCCGTTGAACTGCGTCTAAAGTTAAAAGATCCATTTGCATTATATGCAGAGGGAAAAAGGCTTTAGTTTGTCGATATTGTTTGCTGCGAAGTCTGTGATTCCGATGTAGTGTGTAAACTCGGTTCATTTTCTAGATACTCTTTTGCTTTTTTCAATGTGGTGCCGGAGACTTTGGAAAGCGTTTTGGGAGAACTTAAACTTCCCGCTTCGCCAATATTTTCATAGACACCTTTCAGAACTTCATCCATTTTGAACGTAAACACGTAGTGTAATGTCCACTCCCCTTTTGCACACTGGTGGGCGAATCAATTCGTCTTCGCTTTTGACTAGCAGCCACAGGTGTTGTAAAATCAGTAGTGCTAGTATCTTCAAAATATTGAATCTTCTTCTTCTTTTTTAAATGGTTGTTGTTGGACGACTATATTCTCTTAGTTTCTTTAGAACTTGCTTATTGCCAATAAGACTTTTGGGAAAGTTTGATACACTTAGAAAGGTGTATAGATTATCGTCAAAGGATAAGAGTCCTTTACGATTCGTCACCATATCACAAATTAAATCAACTAGATTATAACTTTTTCCCTGAATTATAATTCGTTTCCCTGTGCTCTCGACTTGAACTTGATCGCTAGTTTCCAACACGAGATAAGATAATACTCTTTTACTCTGTTCTCGATAGGACAGTGGCAATAGGTTTCAATTTTCAATACAATCGAATTCAATTCCTTCTCCTTTGATTGTGCAGAATCTTGAGATGTTTCCTGTTTGGAGGGATCAGTGGCGGCGGCGACGGTGGGGGTCTCTCACGATAAGGTTTATGTTTGTCCACACGTCGCAATGCATCTTGAAGTAAAATCAGTTTTTATCATCGGCAATATTCTCATCATTAATGAATTTGCTTAGATTGTCTTCAAAATGTTCGACGGGCGAGAGACAAGTTCAAATGGTGTCAATTTATAGGGTTTTGCCATTCTCTAGAGAAAACTGTTTACAAGTCCTGCAATTATCGGCAGTAAAAGTGTGAAAAAGCTACCGCCTGCTTGAAGGAGCCGTTTTCTTTTAAATTTGTTTCCCTTGTTTTTACAAGCCAAGGCACGTACAGTGGAACGATGTTGCTTTGTCTGTTGTCTAACACCTTCTGGCAGTTGAACATTGCCCTCAGTTAAATTTAAACAAAGTTCAGATATTAGATTAATGAAATCATTGTCAACACCATGTTTGAGTATAGCCTTCCTAAGCAAGGGTTTTGAAGTGCTTAAAACGGAAAATAAATGCCGTTGTTCATGTAGTTTCTTCAGTGTCATAATGGCGACTAATAGCCTTTTCTACTTTTCACCGGAAGAGATATACTGTAATTTCATTGTTGAAAATGTCGGTGACTACACGAAGATCCTCGGGCGTGCTCTGATTAAGATCCAATAAAATGTAACCATAGGGCTTGCTAGTCGCCTGAGTGTACGCTGACAACAGAAATTTTGGAGCGCCGGGGTATATCTGCTTATTGAGAGTTATGAGTGAGCTAGAATCACGAACGACTCGATAGATAATATAGATAGTGCAATTCAAAGCAAGGGTTCGCATACATTTGCTCTGATGAAACAGATTGTGTAGAACCAGGGTTGTGGAAATGTGTTCATGATGAGATCGGACAGTGAACAATTGTAGCATTTCCTGTGAGAACTGTTCAATGGATTCAGCCAAATCATCAATAATCAACCGTGAGTTCGGTTCAATACTATTGAAAACATCAAGTCCCCGTATGAATTGTTGTATTGGTATGGTTGTGGCAATAGCTTTTATTTTATCATAGGACTCTTGCCAGATACTATAGCAATAGTAGATTTTTTTCGGCTTCTTCAAAAAACATTTTATCGCAATTTTGAATTATTTTAGCTAAAAGCGTTGTTTTCCCCGACATTGAGGGACCACACAGAAACGATCTGAAGGGTGTTTTAAATTGATACATGCTGCTGTTGACAACAGTCGGACTATGACTAACTGTAAATCATATGTGCTCAATGAATAAGTAGTAATTTTCACATAGATCTATCTATTCAAGAACAACAAAAAACAATATTTCATGGCAACATTTATTACAGCAATATGATAACACTTGTTCAACATGACACTTGGTCAACATGAAAACTCTATTTGTTCAACATGAACTCGGCAATGATAACACTTTATAATAAACACTTATTGTCTTTAAACACTTTTCTGTACAACACTTTTGTACATTAACACTTTTCTGTACAACACTTTTCTGTTTGTACAACACCTTTGTCCATCTACAACACTTGAAAACAACACTTTTTGTACAACAAAAAAAATACACTTGGAACTAGCACAGTTGAACATTACAGTGAATTTAAAGGTAGGGCCCCCCACCCCCCGGGAGCGTTCGTCGCGGGAGCGGGAAGGCCCCCCCCACCCCCGGGAGCCGCGGTGGAAAAAGAATAGTTGTCGTCACTGCTACAGGTTAGTTGAGTTGGGTTAGTGGTGGTGGTTAGTGCTATGGTTAGATTAGCTGGATAGGTTAATTTATGAAAGGTTGAGTGGTGGTGGTTAGTTGGTTAGATTAGTTTATCCAGACCAAGTTGATTACGATAGTCTACGCATTCAACTCGGTCTGAAATACGATAGTGACCATGAGGTAGGACACTCACACCATTCTCGAGCACATAGACCTTGTCAGATATACACGACATTACATTTTTTTCTACTCTCACAGTATAATTTCTATACTGTAGAGAGCGAATTGCAAGCACTTGTGCTCTTGGCACTAGGCTACTTTCTACACAGTCTCTGTACACGCTCATGTTAAAATTGCTCTTTACAAAGTGTGTAGGCACCCCTTTACACGCCTTCTTTTCATCCCCACTATGTGTTTCCACGCAATAAACTTTGGGACCCGGGAACACCCCCCTGGATATCAAATCACTCCCCGTCTCTGATTTTAATTTTAATAGTTGGTTGGGGGCTTGACGTTTCACCAACTCGGGGTAGAGGGATGGATTCCAGTTGGTGAAATCCATCCGCGAGCTGATGTGCACCCCATTTTGCAAATCACCCAATAAATCTTCAGTCCCATTTACCTTTAACAGCAGAGAATCTGTATCCCCATAGTAAACTTGAACCTCCCCCTCCCGTGGCCATTGCACCTTGCACACATTGTAAAAGAACGACAAAATGAGCTTCTTTGAAATTTCTAGTACTGAACTGCCGCCTGCAATATTCTTGTTCAGTACTACATTTCGCTTTTTCCTGTGTAGAAGAACCATGCCGGCCTCTATGCTCGTGAATGATGTAAAATTGGGGTCGGCAATAATTCGTGCACACTCTAGAGGGTCAGTCACGACGTCGCAGCGAGATCTATTACGTACGCTTTCACACATTTTGCCAAACGCTGAATTTAGAATGAGCTTGTACAATTCCTTCTCCACCTTTGAATTTGCCCTAGAACGTTTATCGATAAAAGTATCGATAAACGTTTTCAAATATGGTCGCTGATTGAACTGCAGGACCCTGTGTATTTTGGTGATTTTGAAGCCATTGTTCACCATCCAGTGCAAAAGCACATGGTGAACAACGATATTCTCTTTAGGGTCCAAATCAGCAATCAGTTTCTGTTTGGAGGGGGTCCAATGCATCCCCATATCCTCAATCAATGGTCGATTGTAGGGGCTCAGCGAGTCCCTGCTCACGGGCCGATTGATACAGGGAAAAACAAAATCTTTGACTGAGTCGTGAAGCGCCAGCGGAATGTGACCGTCAATTTCAAAGAACCATCCTTGTGGCCCGTTTGTCCTCGACGGTGGTAATGTCGGGGAACTCACAAGGATTCTCAAGCCATTGATAGTTCCCACACGGCAAAGAGTAGTGGGACATTGCCGAAAAGTATAACGAGTTCATGTCCAAGAACACTGCATTTGACTTTGCACCGGTGCTTTGTCCGCTCGGATCGGTTGATAAGACGCGGTCCCCGTGAAAAACATACCCTCCCCTCATTGAACGCTCTACAAAAAGGTGCTGATGATCTACATCGGTGATTAGGCCTATTTCCTCCCTGCTAATTTTTTAAATTAAATCCATTACTAAATGTGGTGTAGAAAAATAATATCCTATATCTAACCCGAACTCTGAATAGATCTGGTCTGTATTCTTACAGACTATATCCAACAGAGTTAGAACGTCACTGGCCAAGTACAGTCTACAATAATCCCACCCATTTTTACAATCCCCCTTGGACCACACCTTCTTGGCAAACTCATAATCCTCGACTGTGCATTCACTGTTGGTCAGTGAATTGTGAAAAGCTTCAATTGGAGGTAGTTTCTCCTCGCTTAAGCGAGCGCCAGAACAGTAATAATCATATGCATATACACCTTTGCTGGTAATAAGTCATACATTTCACTGTCTGGAAAGTGCTGTTTAAGCAAGGGAAAGCTATCAAAATTGTCGCTTTTCTGCACTTGAATTAGTTGACTTAAGGATTTGGGAAAAAACTAAAAGAATCTAAAAACCTGATTTTATTCCAGCACGTACGCTCATTATCCACTACCTGCCATTTCAGTTCGAGAAGCAACAACTTCTCGGCCGATTTGGGAATAATGTTGTAGGTAAATGAATTATTCACCCATGGACTGTCTACTCCCCCTCCCTCCCTGTGCATACGTGCCAGTGCTGGTAAAATAAATTTGAAGTCATAATTAGAATTATGAATAAAAACTGGGATAAAAAACTGTTGGCTAACATTTAAATTACACGATTGATGCGCTACCCCCCTAAAATTACTACCCCCAGATGATATTTCCTGCCACAAATGATCATGGTCTCTGACTTTACCCCTCCCCCCTCTTTTCCCTTTAGTCCCCTTATCCTCCTCTACAAAACTCTCCCTTACAAACCCAACATATTTTTTGATTTTTTAATCGCGAGACGATCCTCTGCAGACAGCACCATTGGATAATGGGTATTTCTCAAACGAGAAATAGCACCATTAGCCGTGCCAATCAGTTTAGTCAGTGCCTTGACCATGCACTCGGGCCCCTCATCCAATGTTTCTACTATTTCTAACAACCGCATGGTGTTAGAATTGTCTCTTTGCGCGTGAGCATAGGACACTGCAATGGCCTGGTGTTCTTTGATACGGTTTGGATATTGGGGATCATTCACCTCCACCAGCTTAGCCTCACAGTCCAAAGATATTTTGTTGCATTGGAGGAGGGTGTTCTGGAAATTTTTAAAAACGTAGAATGGCCCTATCCCCTGAAACCGTTTCCACTGTCCGATATCCATGCTGTCTGCAATGCTTCATGTGACCCCGTAGTTTTATATCACTACAGAATCGTGACAGGCATGTTGGACAGTAGAAACATCCCCCCTACGCTTACCCTCCCCCAGAACTCTACTAATGTCAGTGATAGGGTTAAAATGACCGATTGCGTTCGGTTGACTAGGTGGCGTGTAAAGCAACCAAACCCAGTGTTTAACCAAATCAACTGACGGGCCCCTTACGGGGAATACCACCCCCTTCTTTTTAGAATGAGTTCCATCTTTAAATTCTGTTTCGTATTGTACCACAGTAACGCCGATATTTAAATGGGCATTGACCCTTTCAAACATGTCAATGGATCTTAGCGTTACTGGGTATTTTCCTTCTAAGCATGAAAAATCTACAACTGGGAAATCGGACCCTTCCTTCCCATGTACAGCCCAATTGTCTAAATTCGTCTTGGTAGCGTCCCGAGCTAGAGGCTCGAATGCTGATATGAGGAAAGCATATCTGAAACACTTTTGATCTGTTTCAAAACAGATCTTCTGGACACCACGACAACCTACTAGATCTGGGATTATAATTTAAAACTGTATCCCTTTCATACCCAGCCCCCCCTCTTAAAATAAAATCTTTCTTAAATTTACAAATATTTACACTAAATTTTCAATAAATAAAACTACTGAGCCACTCCCATTTTCGTTATAGTTCTCGAGATGCGCTATAATTTGTCCTACCCACTCACTAAAAACTCCCTCAAAATTTTCTAAATTTGGATAAATTACGCGCATCTCGGAATGTATAAAATGATAGTAAACCTCACTTTCCCCTCATTCAAATAAAAAACCTTTAAAACAATAGACACCTTAATTGAATCCCTACCTCCCCACAATTGAATTTGTTTCTCCAGTAGTGCACGAATTTTGTCTACATAAGCATGCACACTCTCTACAGGATCAAAAACAAAATTTCCCCCCATAAGTGTATTAAAAGGATCCCCAAACGTTGCAGTGAAAACAACTATATTATTTAAAATTATATTCGACAACTGAAAATCGGGGAAAGATGTACCCCCTCCCCCAAGTTGTTCAACAATATTTGGGCTATGTTCCACTTCAGTTGTTTGAAGTGGACTCGTTAGGGTATCGGAGGCTGGAGGAGGAGGGTTCCCTGTGAAATCATTTAAAATTTGTAAAGTGTTCGGGCTCAAGTCTCTACCAGCTCAACTGTGCTATTATCTACTTTAAAAAATCATCTAAAAAACTCATCAATATCGAAAGGTACTTCAATAGAGTTAATGATTTCGTTGTCCTGAATCTCCACTGGCGGTGTTAGAATTGGTTCTTCCTCTTCTTCACTGGACGGAGAGTAGGGGACCAATGGTCGTCCAATCTATGAATGAAAAAATAGCTTATTTTCAAAGTGTTCAAATCACCCCTACTGCTTTTAAAATTTGAATTATTATTTAAAGTCAGCGCTTAGTGGTAGTAGTAGTAGCAGTATGAGCATAGAAGCATTTGGTTAATTCAACTGAAAGAAAATCCAACTTAATATAAGATAAATACAATCTAAAATGCCGCTTTACATGGAAGGCTGCAATTTGATTTTGTTCAAAAAAAAATAGCTTATTTTCAAAGGGTTCAAATCATCCCTACTAATTTTATTTATTTATTTTTTTTTCGGCGCTTTTCGGAGCCACAGCGCATCCCTGTGGTGCTTCTCTGGCCAACAGCGCATCCTGCGGCGCTTCCCTGACTCGTGGCGCATCCCTGTGGCGCATCTCGGGCCCGCAGCGCTTCCCCCGGCGCTTCCCTAACCTTGCCCCACAGCGCTTCCCGGACCCATTGGCGCATTCCGGGCTCCGCGGCTCCCGGCCATTTACATAATGTCCCAAAAAACCGTATTGTTAGGCGGCATAAGTCGTTTCGCCTACTTCCCGTACAGGTTGTCTAGGACTCCAAATGAGCCTAGATTATTTTTAATCTCGTATCTGTTCTGTTTCCGAGCGTATTCTCTGGGAAAAAAGAGTACAATTAAATTCGAGAACCGTTAGTTCTTATTCAGGAATGTCTCTCCATGCAAAATCTTGGCAAGTTGATCTAGACAATCGTTACGCAAATTAGAATTAGGCCTATGTGTAAGAGATTGCAATGCTATAATCTCTGTCCAACACAAATTGAGTGGGGGAAAAACATCTTTTAAAATCTATGAAATTTTAATTTTACAGTGTTGAAAAAAAAAGCGAAAAGCGAAAAGATGGAAGAAATGGGTAGAAACTAATCAGCTTTTGAAAAAAAACCGTGTTCTTTACTTGATAGCCTCCTCATAGAAAATTGTGTTTAAATAAAACGGCAGTTTATAACGCAAAGGCAGTTTTCTATGAGGAAATTATGTCTGGGATATAGTATCCCTTTTCGGCTTCACTACGAGCCGATTCAGCAGACTGCTGAATGTATGCGATAACAGTGACCTGATTTAAAAGGGGGAACAATGTCCTTTAATATCTCTGACATAATTTTACTGTGATGAAATAAAAGGTTTACTTCTAGGCCACTTAAAACTATAATATTCTAGCAAAAATAGCATTTTGTGATAAAAAGGTTCTCTAACAGTAAACTAGAAAATTAGCTAAAAATATTATTATGAGACAGCGAAGATGTCTACAATGGAAAATTGGAAAGATTAGAAAAAGAGCGGTTTCTTTGACATGCAAAAAATTACATTATATTTAGATATCTCCGAGGGAGGGGGGAGCAGAGAAATTTAAAACAATGGGTGTGGGATTATAGAGAAAATAACATTTTTTTAATATCTCTGAGACAAACTTTTACAGTGTTGAAAAATAGTGAAAAAGAAAAGACTAAAAAAACAATGGAAGAAATAGATATTTATTTCTATAACTAGAGGTAAAAATGCTTACATTTGCAAAGTCCGAGGGCAGTATTTGAATGCCCGAAGGCCCGGGTAGTGTGTGTTGGAGGGCGGGCGGGGCGGCAGCGCTATGTTCTTGCGCAGCTGGGCCAGCAATGTCATGGGCTTGGGGAGTTGGAGCAGCGTGGCTCACCATCATGTGAGCAGTCATCCACTCTCTTTTTAGCTTTCTACATGACTTGCATAGGGGCTGGCACTGATGGGGCTGCCACACCCTCTCTGGCTTTCTTAGCGGGCGGCGGCGTCATACATTCTTCATAATTGGCCTTAAAGAAGAGAAGAAAAAATCAAATCAAAATAATTTCTCCCTTTTTAAAGAAAGAAAGTTATTAAACATAATTTTGTTTAGAAAAGTATTTATCTCATTTTAGTAAAGCAAAAAAAACGCATATTCTCTCCCCCTCTAAATTTAGGAAAATTAACCCACCCTATGTCTACCCTCTCATTGAGTTAATCATGCGTTTTATTCAAGCGAAAGGCATATCTTACTACCTTTTATTCAAATGTTATAGCTAAAATCACTAAATGATGAAGAAGCAATTAAGGTAAGAAGCAATTATTTTTTCTATTTTGTCACTATTAAAAGTGCTAACCCCCTCCCCCAACAAAAATCCTGGATTCACGCCCGGGAATATAAAAGAAACTTTATTGAAAGCTTGAAAAAATTAAAAACATGTCTAGAGACGCAACGCATATATTTACACATTAGTTTTCTTGTCAATGGATGCACATGTCTACACACCGAATCCCCCTTACTTTTAATGCGAAGAAATAGTTTGTTTTCATTTTACACTGATGGCGGTAGAATTGAAGGCATTGCCCTCCCCCTTTACATAATTTACTTACAACGAAGCTGTTAGAAGCAATGTATTGCCCCCTCCCCCCTTTCACATAATGTTCTAAATATATTGTTAGCGATTATTTTGTTTAGAATCTGTTTCTCTACTTCCATACAGGTTACGAATCTACAAGCTTAATATACAGCAATCTCTTTTTGCTTAAAACTGTTTTAATTTGACAGCCAAAACAAACCCATTTGGCTAGACCGATAGCGTGAACACACCGGAAAAGGGTGACAAAGTAATTATATGCTTGCGGAAATGTATTGTCAAGTTAGCGGCTTAATAGCGACGGGGTGTCACAGAGAAAGAACAAATTTGAGAAAAGGTATTTTTTTTTGCGATGGTTAGGTTTCGATGGTAAAAGAATATATTTTCGTTTTCATTGCAAAGTGATGTTTGTATTAGAGTGGGGGGGGGATTTAGCTGGAAATATAGAGGGAAGGAATTTATCAAAAAGGTATTTCTTTTTGCGAGAATTTGGGGTTGTAAGACAATGGGGGGGGGGAGGGATATTGTTAGACCCTAATTCGAAAATAACTTGTTTCTCTACTTCTATAAGGTTGCATAGGCCTAGCTTAATTATTGCCTAAAATCGTTTTAATTTGACGGAAGAATAGTTCCGTTGACCGCGTTTGTAAACCGGAAAGGGTGATAGCTAATTATAGGCCTCACATTGGAGTCTTGTGTCAAAACAGAGCGGCATTTTCATTAAAAATTGACAGAAGTCAGTGATCGCTTTAGCTGGAAATATAGAAGGAGGGAATTTAACGAAGGGATAATTATTTCTTTTTGCGAGAATTTGATTGTAAAACAATGGGGGGGGGGGATTTAGCTGGAAATATAGAAGGAAGGAATTTATCGAAATGTTATTTCTTTTTGCGAGAATTTGATTGTAAAACAATGGTTTGGGGGGGGGGGGGAGGGGTAAAGGAATATATTTACGTTTTAGCTGAATATACTGGAGGACGTCCAAGGAAAATTCATTTGAAAATAAAAATGCACTTACATTGCTAATTGCGGCTGCCAAGGCCTCAAGCTCATCAATTATGTTAATTGTTCTATCCATTCTAGATGTTTGCACTGTGTCACAATAGTTTCTGATAATTTAATCACATTGCATGTCCGTTATATACGAAATCTCAAGGCGAATTGTTATGTAACGGGGAAACCATATGTAACAAGCCCTCTGATTGGTTGAGAAGGGGGATTGCATCCGACTCGCTGATTGGCTGAGAAGGAAACACGTGATCTAACTGTTTCCGGGAAACTCATAACATTTGCCCAAAACAACAAATACTATTTCTGGATCATAACATTCGCTGAGAGCGTGCACTTGGTCAAAAACAACAACAACATTGACCTTGACATTTGCCTCGGAAACAACAACAAATACTATTTCTGGATCATAACATTCGCCTCGAGCGTGCCAAAAACACACCTGGAGAAAGAGGTCATTGACCCCATTAACCACGTGTTCTCTCTAGGGAGGCTATGCCCATATTTGGGGTGCAAAAAAAATATAGGTGGCAGCAGGGGTGAGGGGTGGGAGTCAATAAGGCCCTTCTACTATTGTGTTTATACTTTCCAAGACTGTTCAAGACGCAAATAGTTTTCAGTAAAGCGCCAATGACGCAGTAGGTTTTAGACTTTTACAGTGAGAGAAGGAGGTGATACCCAAACTCTTGTTTGTAGTTATTTTTGTTCGTTTCAAGCTTGATTTGTACACTCAATTTAAGCATTACTCGCTTTAAGATTTATTTATTCATTTATATTATACATTTTAAGCTTGATTTGCATATGCAATTTAAGCACTACTCGCTTTAAGATTTATTTATTCATTTATATTATACATTTTAAGCTTGATTTGCATGTGCAATTTAAGCACTACTCGCTTTAAGATTTATTTATTCATTTATATTATACATTTTAAGCCTGATTTGCATATGCAATTTAAGTACTACTCGCTTTAAGATTTATTTATTCTTTTATATTAGTACTTGTTTTATATTTTTTTTTTGCTATGATTGATTATTTGATTTTTGTTCATTTTGGGTTTCATTTATTCTTTAATAGTAATTTCTGGTCGTTTTAGATTTGAATTGTAACAGGTATTTGTATCTGCTAAACTTAAGTTTAAAATGGCCTTTACTTTTCTTTGAAAAATTTCTTTTACGGAAAGTTTTTTTTTAATTAATGGCGTGAAACGCCAATTTTTTTAGAACAATAATAGAACCCAAACGGTAATTAAAATTGCTGTTATTGCTTAAGAACTAATGTTCAAATTGTTCAACTAATTTTCAAACAGAATTTTCGATCTTCAATGTCAAATTCTGTTTAAAATCCAGAAAATGCATGTTTTGAAATATACAACTTCGACGCAAAATAGTGTACCGAGTAAATTTTGTCGCCATAATCAAAGCTTAGACGTCTTCAAAATATCGTTCTGTAAGTTGGCTTAAAGAGTGCCACTCAAATAATGAAAGCTTTGCCTTATGTGCGTACTTAAAAAGACAAATGGAAATAGAAAAGGATGTGCTGTTGTTGGGAGCAATTTTACTGTATTTAAGTAATTTTAGATGAATCGCAGTAGTTTAATTTAAACAAGCAATTTCAAATTTAGAATAAAGCTATGAAATTTAAAATTTTATTAATTTAATTGCAGAGCAATGAAAGCTCCAAGTCAAAGGGCAGAGTGAACCCTATTGTTGACCCAGCTCAGATTCAGAGCATAAAAAATGTACCTGGCAATCTCAATTGCGCCGATTGTGACGCCCCTAGTGAGTATTCTCTAGGACTATTTCTTTTTTCTAAGACTAGGGTAATAGACTTCTAGCTCTTAATGGCGCTTTATTGCGAAATACTGAATTTTGCTATGATTTCCGATGGGAGATTAGGTGAAAGTTTAATTTTAAATGTACTAGCTAAAGGCTCTGTTGGACGGCATGCTTATCTCCCATCGGATTATGATCATAAATGCCCAAACAATGGTTAACACCTTTGAATATCCACGGATAAAGAAACATCATAGTTGCACCTCTAGCTCCAACCTAGTAAAGAGTGAACCATGGCCTTAAAAAAAATCACGATTTGAAGGAAATGTTTTTAAAAAACTTTTTTTTTAAGAAAAACCGTGTCATCCGCTTATGCTCATTTATGAAGACTGGAAAAAAAATGTTTGCCTTCTTCAAAAAAAAAAAAAAAAAAAAAAAAAAAAAAAAAAAAAAAAAAAAAAAAAAAAAAAAAAAAAAAAAAAAAAACATAATTACAAGTCCCTTGGGCCTACTGTCTTCCTTTCCCTAAAAAACGGACTGAAGGTTTCAACTCTATTCTACAGCTATGAGAGAAAACAGTCGAATCTCAATTGCGCCGATTGTGACGCCCCTAGTGAGTATTCTCTAGGACTATTTCTTTTTTCTAAGACTAGGGTAATAGACTTCTAGCTCTTAATGGCGCTTTATTGCGAAATACTGAATTTTGCTATGATTTCCGATGGGAGATTAGGTGAAAGTTTAATTTTAAATGTACTAGCTAAAGGCTCTGTTGGACGGCATGCTTATCTCCCATCGGATTATGATCATAAATGCCCAAACAATGGTTAACACCTTTGAATATCCGCGGATAAAGAAACATCATAGTTGCACCTCTAGCTCCAACCTAGTAAAGAGTGAACCATGGCCTTAAAAAAAACACGATTTGAAGGAAATGTTTTTAAAAAACTTTTTTTTTAAGAAAAACCGTGTCATCCGCTTATGCTCATTTATGATGACTGGAAAAAAAATGTTTGCCTTCTTCAAAAAAAAAAAAAAAAAAAAAAAAAAAAAAAAAAAACATAATTACAAGTCCCTTGGGCCTACTGTCTTCCTTTCCCTAAAAACGGACTGAAGGTTTCAACTCTATTCCACAGCTGTGAGAGAAAACAGTCGAACAGCGTATAAAATTCTTCATCTTTTAATAAAGGCAACTGGCTTTGTGTATTATCTCTTTAAAGTATATGCAACACTTGCTTTCCTTCAGGTATAAAAAAAGAAAAAATATGTATACCCCCTCTGCTTATTGGAAACCAATTGACTGATTGTAAATTTCCCCGATGAAATTATCACCTCAGGTAATAAGATAATAATAATAATTTATTTTTTATCCCACGTCATATACAAAAATGATAATTGTGGAGCATAACAAAAAAGTAGATAATACACAACATACATGAGTATACAAAACTTAAAACTTCACAAGAGCAGAGTAACCAAAGAGAAAAAAAACATTCAAGATACAAAACACGAAACAAAAATGAAACTATTTATGACAAAAGACGGACCACGACTTACTACAGCGGACCAGGACTTATGGAGCATCATTTAATAATTTAGAACTTCATATTTGAGTTGCATTGCTTCCATTAGGGTTTGGCTGGGTGTTACGGATACTTACGGATTATATAAATTGAAACTTGTCGTCGTTAATTGCAAAGAGATGACTGTTGTACGTGTAGCTTGACATATAGGATGAAGCAATGAGACTTGACCAAGTTCTATTTCTACGCAAAGGAAAAAACAAGCTTTTCCAATTACAGATATTTTATTTATCAACATTCAAGATATTTTTTCTATATCCTCTACTTCTAAAATTCTTGTGTTTTCCTTTGGGAGCTAGTGTGAGATGTTAATTATAAATATATTTCTTGTGGTTAATTGAAAAGAGATAGATCCTGGACGTGCAGTTTGACGTTTAAGACTAAAAGACTTAAACCTAAAAGATGTCCCTAAAAGACTAAAAGACGTCCTATTTCTACGGGAGAAAAAAAAAACAGACTTTTCTAATTGCAGTGTAGGATTGCATTTATAAATTCTGGACGTGTTTTTTCCCTTTATCCTTTATTCCAAATTTTTTTTTGTCTCTTTGTATTTTTAATGATCTCCCTCGTTTTGTTTGTTTCAGAACATTTATTTTTTATTTCAAAACTTTCACTTTTAAGGTTCGTTTTTAAAGGATTAGCTATGGATTTATTTCACAACTTGTTAATCTCCTTTGTTATTTTCAAAGTTTTCCTTCTTTGCAAACTAAACTTTCATTTTTTATTATTCACTATAAATCTTCGAATTTACTATTTTATTCGCCAATATTTAAGTTGTATCTTCCTTATATTCTTTTTCCAAAGTTCATTGTTCACTATTTGCATGTTTATGATCTTTCTCTTTCAAATCTTTTCCAATTGTTTAGAATTCTAGGGCATTTTATAGCAGTACATTTTAAGCAAAGAAGAAGGATCTGTGTTTGGGGAATTTCTTGGAATTTTACAAAGCAGGTTTAACGGACCAATAGCTGGTCCTTTCGTTTGTTAAGGAACTTTCAAAAAAGGGGAAGAATGAGTAATAATTAATTGCATTTGAAGGGGATACTAAAATATTGCTGGAAGAAAAAATTCTTTCTGCCAGTCACAGAGGAAAAGGCACCTTTAGAGACATCTACTTGTATTAACTGACAGTTCGGTAATTCGCAGTCAATCACTAATCCAGCTCTGAAAACAATTGTGTGATATTGTACAATGGGTACCTGAAGTCAAGCTAGTATCTCTCAGTTGCGATTTTTATATCCTCACAAGAGAGGTTTTTTGTATATAGATTTAAATATATAACAAAATATATTTAAACAATGAAAAAAGAAGCTTATTCCATAAAATACCAAGGACAGTGAAATTTGAATCTGATTTTTTGAATCAGCTAAGTGGAAACTTACACAACCGTATGTGTCTTAAAAAATAAATAAATCTGGAATTCAACTTTACTGAAATACATCTCCATATGGAGTTATGCAGCTTTGATAGTAAAGGATCCTGATAGGGGATATGGCATGTAATAGAAGGGATCGATATTTGGCTAAAGTAGAACTTCGTGGCATAGGAAGGCAGGTATTTTTATATGGGCTTGGGGTGGGTTAATTGTTTTGAAATAGTGTCAAATAGAGAGTGATATTTGAATTGTAGACTTTGGCGAGGCTAGACCTTTTGGGGCCCTGTCTATAACACTTCGTTTTTGTTTTTTAATGCCTGTCGCCCGACAGGCTCTTCAGGCTTTCTAGTTGTCATTTAATAATTTTAAATGAGTGAATGTGTATGTGGTACCTCGTTACGGCCCCTACCCCTCCTAGACTAAATAAAAGAATAAAAAGGGAATACCGCTCGAACATAAGTTTGAAGAAATCAAGCAAGTTCGGGCATGTTTTCTCTTTTACCTTTGCTAATTGTCTTAATCACGCCCATGGACAGGGCTGCTTACTAAGATCTACTTGTAATGAATATCCATGACGTTTTAAAAGAGAAAAAAGAGATAAAGAAAAATATATAAAGGCTAACTCACTCCTGCAATTAAGTCACGTATGGGGCTTTGAAGAGAATCCTTTTTATTTCTCATGGAACAACTTATATTTCTTATTCATAAATGTCCTTTTAAAACGTTTACGTGTACAACCCTTAGATTGGAAAGGATTATGATCATAAATGCCCAAACAATGGGTTAACACCTTTGAACATCCACGGATAAAGAAACGTCATAGTTGCAGCTCTAGCTCCAACCTAGTAAAGAGTGAACCATGGCCTAACCATAAAAAAAAACGCGATTTGAAAGAAATTATCTAATGAATAAATAATGGCCGTTCGAAACTGATTTTTGGATGGCAGCGATATCTATTTATAGAAAAATAGAAGTCGAGCTAGAATCGAAGTCGAGTTTATGGTTTTTCGAGTTTATGTCATTCCAATATTATAATCTATCTACAATCACTGCGCTGATTTTGAACCCTCTTGTAAAAAGCTTTTATTCCCAAAAAATGTATTTTCGCCTCTTCTTTTTCATACCATAAGATAATAGTATAATGTATTGCAAAAAATATTTGGTGTATGCAATACTTTATAAATTGCGTAATTAATTTTTTGATGGATTCGGGTTTTAAAAATTGTCACAATTTGATTTTTTGTTTATTATTTGTTTGATTGATTTGTTTGATTTTTATTTGTTTCCCATTTTATTTTCCTTAGAATTGGCTATTTTGTAAATAACCTTTGGTAGCCAGACAGCTATTTTTATTGACTTCTCCAAAATCAAGGATATTTTCACTTTCTTTTTTTAAGTTGTTAATTTCAGTTACGTGGATATTTTCCTTGATATCAGTAAGATCAGCGTTTTAAGTCATAAAATGAAACTATTTGTGATTAGAAATGTATAGGGAAGTGGGCGATTCATTTCTAAGAGTTTCTCATTTTTACTCCAGGCCATCATAAATCATTTCGATATGGGAAATATAAGGGATCAAAGAGGGAAGATAGTATAAAAGAATATTACTTTTTATAATGAGATGTTTTTTCTTCCTTTTGTCAAATGATTTTAAAATATTATCAGAGTTCCTTCATTAATGCTCCTAAAATTACCCGGTATTAGGTAAACCTAGAAATATGTCCATATTTTTTCCCGCCTTAGGGTTACGGCGTGGGACGAGAAAAATTGTCTTTCGAGTTTCAAACCCAGATGAAGTGATTTTATTTTAACAATAATAACAAACATGTGAAGCTGAATTTCATGCCAAAAAAGCTCAACTCAGCGTTTAAGAAGGACCACAATAATATAAGTTTTCTAGAAAAGAGACTAATCTAGACCGGAGTGGAAAAAAAACTATGGGTTTATATGTAATGATTTATCTTAAATTAGATCATTCAGATTAAAAGTTTTGCTTGGCTTATTTAAATCTGAAAAATAAACATTGCAATGATTAAATAGATTGCAATCGTACATAATTATTGTTTGTTTTTTAAAAATTAAGTATGTATCAACATAACTTATGTCATTATACATTATCAATATAAATATATTGAATTAGTATTTCGACTATTTTTAGTTTTTGTTAAAAAAAAAAAAAAAAAAAAACCTGACAAGTATAACAAAAAAAGACACTAACCAAAGCAAGGCAAGAAACAATCTGGAGACGAGCAACATGGTCTAAAATACAGGCCATATACAAACGGGTGTAAATTGTCAGTGAAAGCTGATAAACTAAACTAAGGTGTATTGATAAGCTAGAGAAAAATACAACACCCTGATGATTATTTCGGAAAAAATTCTCCCATTTCCATAAAATTGCAATTTTTTTTTATTTTAGCACTAGTAACATCAATATGATCTTTGAAACTAAGGCATTCATCTATTATTACACTAAGATCTTTTGTAGAACTAGCTTTATACATCCACTCTGTAACTCAATATCTTTAATTTGGAAATAATATTTTGCATTTCCACCAAAAAACATATATCATATTTTTTATAAGTACGTTTTTTCACCCACATCAACCTTTCGATAATCAGGGCCCTTGCTCTATTTCTTTCTTCAATTCATGTTTCCTAACAACCACCAAAAACTGAATATCGTCTGCAAAATTTGGATGTATTGTTAGCAATCGACTGTCATTGCATTGTATCGTCGACAACTGTTTTAAAAAAACATCCATTTAGACCCTTTATTTTCGCAATATCAGGGCCAATACATATCCATGTGGCACACAGCATTGCACAACCATCTAAGCACAAGAATATGCTTAGATGGCACAAAGCACAAAGTCAGAGTTGTAAAACGGATTTACATGTTCTCGAATTTAGCCAATAAAATCCCAGGGTGAAGAGAACCAAATTCTTCATAATATCCAGAAAAATTGTCACCACCTTTAGGTCTGAATCGAGATAATCGTTGACTAACTGTCAAAATAGTAAAGTATGCTCAGTAGACAAATTTCTTAGAAACCAAATTATTTCAAGAGAAAGAAACAAAAATAGGCTAGTTGTGCATAACAAATAAGAAATTTTAAAGATTTATAAAAGCATCTAGATTTTGGGTGGAGGGGATTTTGGCCCAAACCATCTGTTCTCTGGAAAAGTGCCTAGTCTGGCTGATCTAAAGCTTCCTTTTCGCTAAAAAATCTTGTATATTAAAATCCTTCAAAGGAAAAATCTATTTAATTCAAAAGGTCTGCAAATTTGGGAGTCTATGAAGAATCTACCGATTTTTAGCGGCCTTTGACTAACTTTTTATAAAGAAAAATTGAAGCACTGCATTGGTTGAATGTTTTCTAATGCTTTTGAGATTATGAAATTCAAGCTGGAAAAAACTGTTCGAATTGTCAACTAATAATCCTCTAATAGATGTTTTCCAGAGGAATTTTCTACGGATTGTTGGGTATTCTTTTGACTGACCATGTTTCAAACTGTAAGCTGTACACAAAATGTGGTTCTACTCTGCTTTCTAGGCCTGTAATGAGAGAAAGGTCGAGTTGGCTAGGACATGTTTTGTGGTTGAAGGAGGACAGATTGCCAAAGAGTGTCTTTTTGAACCATCCTTCTAGGGGCAAATGAAAATCAGATCGTCCCCGAACGTGGTGGAAAAGGTCGTAAGAAATAATTTAAAGGGAATTTTGACTTCTTGGGAGGTTATAAAGAGATAAGCTCCGAATAGGTTGGGATGGAGGAGGAGCGTGCGTAGCTGTGTTGTCCTCAGCCAGCATGGGGTTGCAGTGAGTTGTTGTTAGTTTTAATCTAACAATTAGAGTGTGATTCGTGTGATCTCACCGGCCGGATATAAATGGATGTGCCAATTGCTTCCTGAAGAAAGTTATGATATATACTTTTTTCTGGCCTGGCCCATTTTTACTGATTGATAGCCATATATGGTAAATCCAACTCTAAATTATGAAAAAATTGACATTATGTGTTTTAATTTTAGATTATATAAATATTTGAACGATACTGACGATTTCTCAAATTAAGCTTATTCTAAGTTTTATAATTATGGGCAAAAGAATTTTTTTTGGACGCTGGATCCTAGTTGTTCTTTTTTTTTTTCCTTGAATCCCTCCATTTATGTTGAACCATGCTGGACATGACTGTCCTATAATTTTCCAGCTGTGTTATAACGTTCTTTACTTGTTTTACATTTTCCCTGGAAAAGTTTGAAATAAAAATTAAGTCAAATGGTTAGAGGAAATTAGCATATCATGCAAAAACAGATAAAACTCGATGAAACTGGATATGTCAGGCTAGACCGAAGAAGTTAAAATTTGTACTGCCTTTAATCTTGTCTCAAAGCTCCAAGATGTCTAATTTCTTAGGAGGAAAAACACGCAAGGAGATAGATTTATATGACAAAATTTTAAGAAATGTTTTTTTTTCTAATTTTATCCTCAGAAAGACGTAATAATTTATGACCTATATCAAACAAAATGTATAACACTCTTGGATTAATTGCAAAAATGAAAAAAAGAAGCCAGAAACGAAACCGAATATCAACACAAAACTAGACATTAATTAATGAACATCAACTAATAAACAAGCGAGTTCAGTAACGATGTGGCGAAAATCGGGGAAAGCTGAGCCTGAAAAATTTCCATGGAGCTTGACCAATGTTGCTGTTATATCTGGGTCATAAAATATATTAACAATTGTACTGTCACTATTCCTATGCCGAGATGAAGTACAAATCGCAATTTCTGAAGTAAAAGGAACGGATTTTCTTGATCGTTTCAAGTGGTTTGTGGAGGACCGCAATAAGCACTGAAATTGGTGTCTTTTTATTTTAGTCTCCCGAATGCTTCAAAAGATAAATAATACATGAATTACCAAACATAAAAAGTAAAGAGTATACAGAACGCTCTAAAGCTGTTATTTTTACAAAAAATTCCAAGAGATTTTCGTTTTTGTACATATTTCAATAAATCTTCCTCTAAATTTCCCTGCTACTTTAAGGGAAAATTAATGTCTGCTGTCCTGGTTTAATAATAAACTACTTTGATGCTTTTTCTCCTAACAAATCAGCTAGAAAATGACTTTTTTTTTTTACAAAGTGTAGCGAAACTATTGCTCATTTCCGCTTTCTTAACCGCCGTTTGTTTTTCTAGTTAAATTTGTCCTTTTTTCGCTAGTAAAGAGAAAAAAGGAAATCAGTTCGTGATGTCTTTAATGTTGCTTTTAGACTGAATTTGAAGAGCGAAAACAAGTGTTGATGACTGTGAAAGTTTTCACACTCACAACCCATGCATATATATATATATATATATATATATATATATATATATATATATATATATATATATATATATATATTGCACGATATATATATGATATATATATATATAATATATATATAATAGTTATATATATATATATATATATATATATATATATATATATTGCAGAGTTGGGATCAGGACAAAAATCAAAACCAGACTTTCGAAAAAAAAAAATCACTTTAATGGCAAACTTAACCTTGTGTCTTTTTTCTTGTATCTAGTGTACCATGCTATAGCCAAGGTCCCCCCACCCCCCCCAAAAACCACACAAAAAAACCAAACATTGTACAATTCTTAAACATAGAGATAGTAGTACAGATATTTTTGAATGTACGAGGAGAAACTGGAACAGACTGTTATACCATGTATACCGCTGAGTAAATATGCATTAATATGTTCATTGTATTTGACTCTTGTTTATATTCCAAAACTGACTTCTTCTGCGCTTTGAAAATGGCAATGACCCTCTATGCAGAGGCCCCTTAGTGGGGGAGCTCCATCATGAAATTCTTAGTATTGACAATTTTGGATATTACGAATCATCAATTCTAATTTTGGACTCACCTGGATTTTTCCTTGTCGTGTCTAACTTTAAACCATTGACGACATATTGCACCTTCATTTAAAGTTCCTTGTTCATAGAAGGTAATACCGTTTCTTGTCAGTTGATTTTGGGACCCCCAAGTATTGTGCCCCGATTTTTTTATAATTTTTTTCAGAATGTTTGACTAACTTAGATAAATCTCATATTCATCTACCTGTCCATTGCTATATACATTTTTTTTTCTTACTGCTGTTTTCATTTTTCCCAAATATGAATGCTAATTTCATCGTACGATTTCACTTTTGTTTGGCTTAATTTCAGGTCCGGATTGGGCGAGCCTCAACTTGGGAATTTTAGTTTGCATAGAATGTTCTGGTGAATTCATCGAAAACTTGGATCGCATATATCCAGGGTTAGGTCCCTAGACTTGGATGAATGGACGTAAGTTTAAGATTTTTTTATTTCACATTCCTTTTTTCTTCTCTCATAAACGTCTGTTTCTTTGAGATAACTGCCACCTAATTGGGTAATTCGTTTTAACAAGAATGATGTGAATCTTAATTCAAAAGTCGCTTTTCTTCACCGTAAAATGGGGACGGAAGGTATATTGAAAGCAGGGCGTTCTTACTAAAAGTAAGAAATTTTAAAATAATACGTTCTCGAAGACAAAATAGAACAAAAAAAAAAAGAATTAAACGATTAAAATGAAGAGAAAAAAAACAAGAATAATTCCTGCACTGAAAAAAAAAAAGAAGAATATTACGCAAAATATTTCGGTTGAAACCTCCACTCAGTTGTCCTCAGTTCAAAAACGGATTCAATGAAGAAAAAACGCAGACAAAAAACTCTGCAAGGCAAATAAATGCTAATAGCAGCCATGGCGATGTCGGACAATGTCATATAGAGCCCTTCAAAAGGAGAGGGAGGGCAACCGAGTCAGCTACCCCGGTCGCTGTGGCTGGGGGTTGCCCACTTTGGTACGAATTTTCAGTTTGATTCGGTTTTTTTGCTTATATTTCTATCTTGAGGGGGGGGGGGTGTACTGTAATTAATTTTGCCCTGGCGCCAAAAACCCTAGGAGCGACCCTAATACCATACCAACTTAGCAAGCGATTAGTGTTTAAAAGGTTTTATATAAAATAATTTTCCATTTTTGAATAGCCATTTTTTTATTTTTCAAAATGTTAAACAATCAAGTAAACTTTCGGAAAAGCTTCTGTTTGTATCTCAGACAATCAGTCATAAATAACTTTTTTGGAAAGTTTTACGCATAATTTGTTTCTGCCAATAAACCAAAACGAGATGTAAACAGACGAATAGGTTAAAATAAGACCAAGTTACAATAGACCATTCCTTTAGAAGGAGCTGCATGACCAAACTCAAGTGCAAAATAAAGAAGGAAAGATTCATACTAGTCCAGAGTAGTACCTGGGTTTTTGCTCGGGGGGGGGGGATGTTTACAAAAAACTTGAAAAAAAAACACACCAAAAATGTGTTTTTATTCATTTTTATACCGTTTTTTTTTTACGAGTCGGACAAAACATTCCGTGTTGGTGGGTGGGGGTTAAACCCCCCTAACTCCTCCCATGAATACGGCCTTGTACTGGTCCTATTTGTAATTTTTTTGTTGTTCAGTAGCATATTCTGTCCCGCCTTTGTCAACATGGCTTTTATAACAGTCACTTCGAACTCTTCCTTCCCCTACAGCTTTCTAATTTCTAAAATACATCCATATTTTTTTATAATCTTTCCGAATCACCTTCCAGCAGATATTAGTGATTACGTTTTTCCGCCTTAGGTTTCCCCTTTTATTAGACTGATTAAATTATTTTTCCTACCAAACGTAAACGAGTCAGCGCCGATAAGATACGCAGTAAATGTATTTCTTTTGCCGGAATTTACCGGCGCAATTAAGTGAGTTTCTGGTCTAGGTCAATTTTCGTAATTAAGGTTCTTTTCTTCTCCAATTACTGAAACCAGTTCTCCGAGCCTTTATTATTTTTAATAGATACCCTATCAGAACTATATGTTTTTATTTTAATATTTATGGTGGATATACTGTTGTATTTCTTAAAGTTTATTTATACTATTTTTTATTGATTTAAAATCCTTATAATTATGCGTAACCATGAACAAGCTTTGTCTCTGGAATTGTTTGGTTTTTTTAAATCAGGGTTGTAGTAGTAACGTATAAAGGGACTGCAGTTCAGGGCTGAGGGCAAAGAATGGAGAGAAAAATGGGACTATAGCAAGCATTTTGAGAATTCTGGAAATAATTCTTACTTAAGGTGTTCCGCTGTAGGTTAGAATTGGCAGTATGTCCTTAAAAGGGAGCTGCAAGCCAATTATTGGAAATTTTGAGCTATTGCATACGTCTCGGTCTGTCTTCAAAGTTTCATGAAATGGCTTCCCTCGTTTTATATTCTTTAATATTAAAGAAAACTGGTTTATTTTCTACCACAATTTTGGCTTTTATCACAGGAGCTGATTGAAATTTACTTGTCCAAATTTACTGGGTTCGAACTTACTGGATGTTCCAAGTCCAACCTAACGGACTGTCCAAGGGATTTGAGGGTTTTGCGTAGCTGTGTTGATTTTAGGCGACTTAGTGCTGGAGTGAGTGGTTAGTAGCAGTAGAGGTAGTTTATTTATTGACATACACAAAGAAGTGCGTATAACTATTAAAATAGTAATTAACAACCCATGACCCCTAACTTTAAGAGGGCTCTAACACAAAAAGCAAAAGCCAGGCATGGAACGGAACTAGGCTCTTTAAACTAGATTTGCTAAGGGGTTCATGTTTCGCTTGATGAACTAATGGTTTCCTATTGGTTCACCGTCCATTTTCTTAAAAATTCGATATCACCTCTGTCTTACTTTTCCCGTATCAGGTTGAAGACCACAATTGGTTTTGTCAGTTTCCAGACTGTTCTATTTTCTTTGTTTCATCCTCTTATCTCGGATTTAGTTACAACTTTCAATAAAAAAAACTTCAGTATTGTAAGAGCTTCTCATCTGTAATCATGGTATACTTTTAAGTTCTTTAGATCACAAAGCTGGAGTGTAATTTTAAATTGAATTATAGTTTAATTAGAGGAGTTTTAAAAGTATCGGGGGAGGGATAGAGTCAATTGAGGCATGACTACTGTAGAAATTAGAAAAATAAAATATTAGGAATCGGGCAATATCGGTTTTGGAATCAGTTATCTATAATAGTCAATCTAAGTCACTTAGCGCGCCAAAGAAAAGGAATGAGAAATAGATTTACAACCCCTTATTAATGTAGCCTCTAATACCCCCTGACTCTAGCTCCACCCTCCTAACAAATATAACGCTCTTAATTTAATAATACTTGATAAATAATTTATTGACTACTCCAGACTAGATGCAGTATTCCCTACTATTTGACACGATACCGCAAGTATCGATAATTTATGGTAGCGTGTCGGTGGGTCGGTACTTTTGAAAAGTATCAGTACTATCGATATCAACATATTATTCGTTTTGGGAGCTTTAGGTTCTAAAATAAAAAACAATTTAATGGTATTTTCTTCCACTTCTTGCCTTGAAAAAAAAAAAAAAAAAAAAAAAAAAAAAAAAAAAAAAATAGCTTACAGCTCAATAAGTAAATCAGCTAAGGAGATTTGAAATTCAAATTTGAGTTCAACTTGCTTACACCATTGTCCAAAATAAAGTTTTGTCATTTACTATGCCTTCGTAAAACCAGTTCTAGCAGTAGTACAAAGTTGTTGCCCTCGTGTCCTGAAAATGGTCGCTTTCAGATTATAGCGGAGTGAATTAATTCCTGTGCTAGATCAATTTTTCTAATTAAGGTTCTTGTTCTGAAATTACCAAACCTGCCCTGTGACCTTTTATTATTTTTCTGAGGTATCGTTTGAGAAGACGCAGAACTGTATTTGTTTCTTTTCATTTTTATTGTGAATATGGTTGTACCATATCTCTTAAAATTTATTTATATATTTTTATTCGCTTGAAGTGTGATTCTGACATGCGATTATTCACCCTTAAGCATTATTTAATGTTAAAAACACTACTCTCTCTATCAACAAATTGACTTGGTTTTATTCATTTGTGCTGCATCATGGACGGGCGTCCTAGATGGCTTAGACATGTCTTAAGGTTGGAACAATCCCAATATAGTACTTCAGCTCATTTATTCTTGAAATGTTGTCACTAAACTCTCTATCAACACTACTATCTATCAACAAATTGACTTGGTTTTATTCATTTGTGCTTTAGGGAAGAGCATCTTAGATGGCTTAGACATGTGTTAAGGATGGAACAATCCCAATATTGTACTTCAACCCATTTATTCTTGAATTTTTTTTTTCACTAAATAGCCTGTTATATTTTCGTGGCTTTTCTAACTTTATCTATAATCTTACTTTACACGCGTCTGTCGAGCATAAGAGTATCTGGAAGGTATATTTCTTATAGAATATCTGGGAAATATAACTCAAGGCGTCAATAAAACGACAGAGTAAGATGAATCCTTTTCTCTCTCTCTCTCTCTCTCTCTTCTCTCTCTCCTCTCTCTTCTCTCTCTCTCTCTCTCTCTCTCTCCTCTCTCTCTCTCTCTCTCTCTCTCTCTCTCTCTCTCTCTCTCTCTCTCTCTCTCTCTCTCACTCGCTCTTTTCCCTTCTCTTTCTCTTTTTTCTACCTCTCTCTTTCTCCTTTCTCTCTAGCACAGGACTGTGCTAGAGAGAAAAAGTGTGCACGTTAAAAAAGAGGGGGAGAAAGGATTTAGATTGGTACTTAATGAATATCATTAATCTTTATTCTTTTTGTAGAAAGAAATCTCCGTCGCAACTAGCTCGTACCTTTATTGTCGAGATTTTTTTTTTTAGAATGGTGCTATAATTAGAAATGAGAGAGAAAAATCGTTTTTTTTTTTTATGTCACCTAGGATGGTGATCAGGTACGTACGCAGGAATTTGTTTCGGGGAGGGCCCAAATTCTTCAAACCCATTATTCTGTGAGAAAATCAGAAAATTATGGGAAAATGAAAAAAAATGTGAGACTTCGGTGGGGGCCCGGGCCCGGAGGCCCCCCTGCGTACGTCCCTGATGGTGATTATTAATCTAAAAAAAGTTGTCTCCCCCCTAGCTAGAGAAAGAACAAAACTTGAAGCAATGAAGTAAACTTTCAGAAAAGCTTCTATTTGTTGCTTTTCGTATATCAGATAATCAGTTTTAAATAACTTTCTATTTTCTGAATGCCTTGCGTATAATATGTTACTTCCAATGAAGAAGGGCGTAAATAAATAATAGATTTAAGTAAATTAAGTTGTATTTCAATATTCTCTTGAAGGAATCTACGTGACCAAAATAAAACTATGAAACAAAATGCTGAAGTGGACATCCAAACTGTGCCTATTTCTTAATCTGTGACCTATTTTTAATTCTTTATTGCCCCGGTTTATAGCTTCTAGTGATAAATGTTTCTCTTGCCACCGTTTGTAAACGTGGCTTTTGAAACACTCGCTTGTGCAGGGTGTGCGAATAGGTACCCCGTCTTGATCCGTACAGCTTTTCTATTTCGAAAATATTTCAAAATTTCTGTGCAATCTTTTTTTTATTCCATTATTCCATTTGTGTTTTCTGTTTTGAAGAATAACCCCCCTCCCCCCGAAAAAAATAGTTCCTGTGTTTGTGCCTGCCTTACCTTCTTTTTCTCCCCTTTTAATAAACCGACCTATTTATTTTTCGTAATAAGCTTAAGTGTTTGTGAGTCAGCTCTGATAAATTACGCAATAAATGTATTCCTTTTGCCTGATTTTTGTGCAGTTAAGTAATTTCCTGGGCTAAGTCAATTTACTTAATTGAGGCTCCTGGTCTCGAATTACCAAAAACCTACCCTCTAACCCTTTTATTATTATTTTTCAGCGATCGTGTGAAAAGACACAATTGTTTTCTTTCATTTTTATGGTGAATATTGTTGTATCTCTTAAAAAATCATTATATTTTTATTCACTTTTTTTTTTTTTTTTTTTTTTTTTTTTTTTTTTTTTTTTTTTTTTTTTTTTTTTTTTTTTTTTTTTTTTGTATGTATGTAAGTAGCACCATAGATAAGCTATATTTGTGGAATTATTTGTTTGTTTTAATAAGGGCTGTAGTAAAACGGAGAAAGGGGTTATCTTTCAGGATTATAGCAAGAATGTTGGGAAAGGGGGGGGGGTATAGCAGAATTTTTAGAATGTAGCAAGAGATCCCTAGCTCAATTGTGAAGAAATGACAGAATTCTGTTAGAAAAGCAATTAGCCAGATACGAGGATTTTAAGCAACACTGTACATCTTCGCATCTTTGCCAAGTTTTGAAACGGCATCCATCATTTTAAACCTTGCAATAATAAAGAAAACTACCCCGGGCCCATGTCCCTTAACTTTAAAATGGCTTTATAAACACAAGAAAGGACAAGTAAAAAATTGCTTTACGTTCTTGCTTGTTTTATGTAATGACCCATTCATAATGCGATTTTTACTAATACCGGAGATTTAGCTACTGCTAGCAGAGTTTTTCATATAATGTTTCAGGTAATCAGAAAATATTGCAAAAAAGTCTGATTGGCTCGAATTACCGCCAGCTAAATCTCAGTATTAATACAATCTCATTGTGAATCGTCCTTAACTACGTTGGTATTCGCGACATTTATAGAAATAATAATGAAAGCATAACTGGTCTTGGAATAGACCAAACCTTGGACATATACTTCTGCGGCAGTTTTGTTTTTCCAAACAGAAATAGCCGGGATATAACTTGGATGAAATACTAGTTTAATGTGACAATTTTATAACTACTGGGGGCAGCGGTAAAGTCAATTAAACCATGGCTACTAAATGAAGATATACTAGGTGCTTTTGGAAGAAAAATATTACGAATATTAGAAATATATTAGGAATATATCAAGAAAAATATTAGGAATAGGGTAAATAACCGGTTTTGGGATTCTGCTTTCATTAATATTTAATCTAATTGATATAGCAAGCCAAAGAAAACGAATGAGAAGCAGACGAATATATCCCTCAGTAGTGTAGCCTGTAATATCATCTATCCTCAATTTTCTCCTCCAACGCTTTTAACACATGATACTGCTTTTTGATTTAACAATACTTGACTAATAATTTTGTGACTACTTCAGACTACTTGATTCAATACGAAGCCCTTACGATGCGTTTCCACGAATCGATAGAAGTACCACAAATACTGACAATCGTCGATATCGTATCGGCGGATCGACAGTCTCGAAAAGTATCAATACTTTCGATGCACAAATATTAGTCTTAATCTAAATTTAGACATGTTTTGGATGCCTAATTATGGCTATCCTGTAGGAGATCCACAATGAGTTTTCCTGTGGGGCGGCTTTCCCCCAGGAACCCCAACGAATTTCACGCAAATAATTTTTTTTTTTTGAATGGCCCGTTTTAAGAAAAATAAAATAGCTCACAGCTCAAAAAGTAAAAGAGCTACAAAGAAATAGTGCTCAGATTAGACTTCCACTTGTTCCTCCCATTGTCTGGTTGATTTCATAGAAGATCAGGAAAGTATAAACCAATTTAACAATAAAAGGAAAAAGGATGATGCTCTCGCTGCTGTAAGCGGTGATATGTTAACTTCCACGAGCAGTAGGTACCTCCTGACATTTTCCCAAGGAATGGGTGAAAATCTGTGGTTCCAGGGGTTGGGGTGACAAATTAAAAAAAAAAAAAAGGAAAAATGTCATATGTTTTCTAATTATTTGAAATTCTGCACTTTCGTGCATAATTTTTTTTGTCTTCTATGGGTGCTGGGTAGGGCAGATGTGTGCTTGATTCCCCCCCCCCCACTTCTGTGACCATGGTTTTACAACAATTTTGCATAAAAATTGAAGTAATAACGGACATAATTAATATTGCTAATCGACAACCTTGTTCTTTTAAAGAGGAATAGCAAAAACTAAGTATAGATGGGTTACTTTTTTCGAAAAAGCTTCACAATAAGGTATTAACGAAAAAAAAAGTTTTGTGTTTTTTCCTATTTGTCGATATTATTTGTCCGTTTTAGTGGGGGATTGGGGTATAGATGTATTTGGCCTTCCTGCGAAGTATGACACCTCCTGCCCAAACAAACTACTGCGTACCGTTCAAGTAACGATTGTTGCTTTTATTCAAACCACTTGTCAACCCCGATGAAATGTTGTCTTTTCAACTTGTTTTACCTTAAAAATTTGTTATCTGATATGTTTTTTTTTTCCTACCTGATCAGATAATAAAATAGTATATAGATATGACAAGTGAAATGAATAATAATCTTACGGTGGAATTCCTCTTTTCATCTTGTTGGTTCTGTCATATAGCCAAAAGCATTTCATTTTCATGTCTCTTGAAAGAAAAAACAACAGTCACTTGTAATAGATGAAGATCTTTACACATAAATGGCAAATATTTCGAAACTCTAAGATTCGCTTCTTAGTTTATTGTTTGCGGGATTTACACCAAGCAGAAGAAAAGATAATAAATTGTTCCAGTAAATTTTGCCTTAGGCCAAAGAAAATATTCTGATTGGTTGTTTCTATGGGTGTAACCTTGGGAATTGTCTAGGCTACACAAGAAACGACAGGGTAAGTAGAATATACCCACGTTTTAAAATATATATACTTCAACAACGGGAAAAAAACTCTGCCATCTGTATTCTACCGATTCAAAATATACTCTTTTGACATAGATGGTGTGCTCAATAATGCAATATGTGCCTAGGAAATATATAATCGTGTGTATATTCTGCACGTCCAAATTTTTTTTTGGCAGAGGCCTGATTAGACCCTTCATTCATCTGCTGAAAACAAGCTCGAATGGTCTATTCTTCTTAAACTGTTCACATATGGTAGTATTTATTTTAGTTAATTCTATTACCTAACTGTATTTCCTTTTCTTGCGTTTGCTCTATAATAAATGTTTTAAAATTCTCTGGTGCATCCTCAATAACCATACAAAATCCCATCTGTGGGTCTATTTACCCTAACAGATTCAAAGTGGCTTTCAAAAACTTGCCCATCCAGTTCTTTTTTTGCCTCCTAGTATTTCCCCAAGTAGTATTGAAATATAGGCTGTTTTATGTTGTATGGTATTGTGTTTTTTTCCGACCACAGGATCCACGTTATGGGGTTTTGTCTCGTAATTATTTTGTTTCAAGCTACCTTAATGAATAATAATAAAAAAATAATAATAAATGATAAACATATAATAATATAATATGATAATAATATATAATATAATAAATAAATAGGCAATAACAGCCTTCCCGTATTGTTCAGCCTTAAGTATTCATGCAATCGTACAAAAATGAATTTTGGGTAGTCTTAGTTTTTTTAGGCTTAGGTTCTCTGTGCTACTTTCGGTATGCTGTATTTCTGCTCTCCTACAGTTTTAATATATCAACGGTAGAGGAAAAATTTACCATTACTCCATAGCTGAGATTCAGTTCTATCCCTCTACCGAATTAAATTTTTGAAGTTCGGTATATAGGGTTTTTAGATTAAAAATACGTCGGAAATTGGTTGAAATTTGTTGAAGAAGGACAATTATCCTGCTATTTCAGCTTGTTTGAATCCTTTTTCTAAGAAAACGCCTAAGTTAAGACTTTTTTTTCTATGCTGACCAATGGTCTGTTTAGCGCAGGTGCTGATCTCCTGATTTACTGTCTCCGGTCGTGAGTGCAATGCGTAACTGGGGCCAAATCATCCGACGCTTCCCGTGTTTTTCCCCCAGATTTCTCTAGGTACCCATTTGGAGCTGGAGTGATTCTGGCTGAACTTACAGAGTCACGCCGCTGACCTCCGTTCCGAACCAAATAACCAGCGTCACCAAGACTCAGACCCGTCCTCACGGACAAAGGATTTCAAGTTTAGCGTGCTAACCCCTTGGTTAGAACAGGCTGAAAGGTTAAAGCCTAAGTAATGTTATTATGTTATTAAAAAAATATATATATATTAAAAAATTGAGGTATTGATGTTAGTATTATGATAAGTCCTATTAATTTATTTTTTGTTGGTTTTGTTTGATTTTTGAGTAGCCAAATGGGTATTAAAAAAGTTTTAGTAGTTTATTTGTGTATTATAAAAGAAGGATTAGAATGGCGTGCCTAAAGATATTGTAAGGGCACAGCTTTCTACTCCTCCTAGGTTTGTTTTCGGGTTGAGGGAAGGTTGGGAGGATGGAGGATGATGTATAGTTGATTGAGAACAAGGTTTTATGAAAATTATTTTTCTATTATTAATGTATTTCCACGGTGAAAGGGGTGCCCTATGGCAGAAGGGCACCCTGCTAAACCGGGAGTGGTACTTTTTTGCAGGTTTGAATTTTTTTTGTAGTATACCTTGTCTTTTTCAATTGTGTGTTGGCTACCCAAATCCAAATTTCAAAAAATAAAAGTTGTTTTGAAATTAGTGTAGTTGACATTAAAGTTTGAAATTAAGTGAAAAAGATTATTATGTCACCGAGAGGAGAGGAGGTGGGATTAAAAAAAAAAACCTAAGTAATGTAATAATGTTGGTTCTTTCAATGGACAGATATGAGACTAAGGAATGGAATAACATAAGTATCCTATCATTTTAGTGCAAGCTACACCTGCAGGCTTGTCACAAAATCGCTTTTATCAGCCGGAACATATGCCTTAAGTATATTGCAACATTCGGCATGTGGCTTTTTAATGTCAACTTATGGACAACTCCTAGTCACTTGCCACATAAATTGTGGTCCGAAATTAAGCCTATTCTCTCTATAAAATAATCAATGGCGAAGTTATAAAGCTGTTTTAAGAACGATGGAAAATATTGTGTTTTTCCAAAATATTTTTCCCAAAATATATTTCCCAAAATAGACAAAATCTAGCGAATTTGCAGATGTCAATGCTCAGTAAAGTAGTAAACAATTGGTAGAATAGGACGGGTAACCATATAAGATGCATCACACTGAAAAACTTTTTCTTTGGTTGTAGTTACATTAGAATTTCTTTTCTCTTCAAGAAAGTTTGTGTAACCCTTGTTTAATTAATGTCATTTTCCTTTACAGGCCAACAACTTTGTCCGTGTTACTTTCACTTGGGAATGAAGAAGCTAACTCAATATGGGAAGCAAAGATAGATAAAAAGTATGTTAAACCAAATGCCAATTCTTTTACTGATGAAAGAGAGCGATGGATTAGAGCTAAATATGAAAGGAGAGAATTTACACTTCCTCCGCCCTCCTTACCACCTCTGGGGCAGCGTTTAGTCGATGCTGTTTGTAGGTAAGTATTTCTTTCTGTTTCACCCATGCTCGCGAAGTAGCTTTAGCTCTTCTCAGGAGCTAATTATATAAAAAGGACCCCTATTAGGAATTCTCTAGGAAGGCTAGTGGGGATCATATCGTAAAAAGAAGGGCTTCGTATTAACGTCAAACACTTATTTTGTCATGGAAAGCTCTTCGATTCATTATAGGCAAGGTTTTCCAAAAACCCAAAGTCTTTTTAAAGTTTCGCTTTAGGATTGAAAATTTCAAATTAAAATCACGTATTGGTAGGATCACTAATTCAATATTTTGCTTCATATTTTAAGGCAAGACGCCTATGACGTAATGCGTTGTGGATTAATAAGTAAGGAAGTGTTAAAAGTGGGAATAGGTCAAGCTTGGGCCTATATAATGAAGCCCATTATTGTTATAAAATGATTTAGGCTTTGATTTGTCTAAGTTATTGCTTATTTGATTCTGTCGAATTGTCTTTATGAGAAAAGGAACACACTAAATGATAGAATCATGTGTGTTTGATAACTATCTACTAAGCAACGAATTTGAACTCTTATTTTTGTATCTGGAGCAGTTATACGATATTTTAATGGCATTTGTGGCTGTCTCCAAAAATGTAATCAGATCTATTTTTTTAATTAAATATACCTCTTATTTATTCGCAATTGCCATTGTTTTTTATATATCTTTTCGCGAGGATGTCAAAAATCTAATCAGGATTGGCTCTGGGAGCAATAGCGTTCTTTTTTCAGAATTTGATAATTTCTTAAAGTTTTGCAGAAAAAAAATTGTAAGTGCTACTTCTATCGATAGGAACTTGCCATTCGTCACTGCTTTTCTTATTCGTAATAAACCACATAGTTGTGATTTTACTTTCGGTCGTAGTTGTCAGGTTGTGCAGGTTTCAAAGCGTTCTAGCCCTACAATACCAGTCACTTCAGCTGCAACACTCTTTGTGGACCATCTGGATCGACTTGCCTTGTATTTTTTTTTATACCTTACTCCATTTCGTAGTTTATCCATGCTACGACATTGAGTAAGAGTTGTATAGGGCAACAGTTTCGATTTCTATTATACATTTTGTTCACAACAAATCAAGATAAGGAAAAAAAAAAAAGAAAAATGCTATAGAAAACAATAAAATCTCTATTACAGTCGAATATTATGTATTGCACTCAAGGCTCTATCCAAGGGAATTATTACCGGGTTTGAGCTCTCCCCCCCCCCCCCAAAAAAAAAATGTCCGACTTGGAAAAAAACTGAAAAAAAAATGCTTATCAACAAATTTTTGATGTGTTTCTTAGTGTTTTTTTTTGTAACTTCCCTTCCCCTGAACGAAATTCCAGGAGATACGCCCTTGATTGCACTTATAATGTCAAATTTAGTCGCTACGTCAAAAAACAAATAAGAAATTATGTAAACTGCTGCAGATCGGTCGATTAAGTCTTTCATGAAGGGAGAGCACACAAAATCCCCCCCCCCCCAACCCCAACCCCAACCTAACACAAAAATTTAAGAAGGCAATGCTAATCTTAACAGAAAAAAAAAAACAAAAAGAACATATCCTACAGAATTTTTAAAGGCAGATTTGTATTATAAACGAGATACAAGATTTGAAGGGGTGTAAGACACGAATTACAAGTTGAACTTTGACGTTTAGTTTTTCTTTCTAAAGATCCTTGCGGGACTATAATTTTCTTTAGTGTTGTTTCTGCCATTCTGTCCTTTTTTGGATTCTTTTTCTACTTATACTGCATGAAGTTTTATGTTTTTCGCACAATTATGTTTTCTGTATGTTATGTTCACAATTATATATGTTATATTTTTTTACGTGCTTTGCTCTCTGTTGGGGGTATATGTTTTTTTGTTATGTTGATTTATTCAAATAAAATCTTCAAATAAAAAAAAATATTCACAAATATATTTCTTATATTATTAAATGTTATATTATTTATATTATATATAAATATGTTATATTTTATATGTTATATTCAATCATGTTCACAATTTTTTTTTTTTCGTACAATTATGTTCTCTATGTATTTTTCCTTTTTCTTTTGGTTGAGACTCCTTGTTGTAAAATAATACGAATAACTCTGAATTATTGACAGTCATTACAGTCATCGTTTTCCAGTCATTAGAGTTGGTAAGGTCTAAAAATTGAAAAAGGTTTTTTTTTTTTTCACTTGTTCAATTTACGCCTGCAGAGTTTATTGAAGTGCTATGAATTATAATTTGTGAAAGTTATGAGACGAAATCTGAGGCGTGACAGCTCATATGAGGTTAACTTTGCATAGTATGAGCGGTATCTCCTGATATGCCTATTTGAGAAATGCCTAAATCTGAATGGGTGAATAATGCTTCTGTGACAGTGAATCATTCAATAGTCTGACAAAATACAGAAAAAATATATGTTTAGTTGATAAGGTATACTCTTCATACCCTAGAGGGGAATTGAGCCCCTTTACTGTCAGAAATATCAAAAATTGCATAAAAGTATGCAGCTTTTTTTTTATTTAAGGCCCAAAAAGGATCATTTTCACGATCATCCCATGTCCGAATCAAAATCCTAGGTAAGGGCCTAATTGTTGTGTAGGAGTTAAAACATCTGTTTTCTAGAAGGGTTTGGTCTTTGGCTCACTTTTTTTTTTTTTTTTTTTTTTTTTTTTTTTTTTTTTTTTTTTTTTTCTCTCTCTCTCAGCGAGAAGCATATTGGAACCTTAAGTATTTGCTGTGTATTTTAGAAAGGGTTTTTTTTATGGGATATGACCCTTGTTAGTGCAAGGAAAGTAGAAAAGTTGGCTGAATAAAAATGAAATAAATGTTTTTTTTTTTTTTTTTTTTTTTTTTTTTTTTTTTTTTTTTTTTTTTTTTTTTTTTTTTTTTTTTTTTTTATTTTTTTTTTTTTTTTTTTATTATTTTTTTTTTTTTTTTTTTTTCTGAGTCTTTCGAGGAACTTTAGAGAATGTTCAATCAACGTAAAAACTAGTCCTTAAAATGTTTTTTTTTTTTTTTTCAAAAAGTAAATGGTCTGATGATTACCTATTAGGAATTCAATATTCATCCTTTGCTAGGGATAAAATCAATTAAAAGGAAATTGGTTTCATTGTCAGTTGCCCTATCATACATAGGGCAACTGATATATCATACATATAATTGTCAGTTACTCCACAATTATCATTTTTGTATATAATGTGGGTTAAAAATAAATTATTATTATTATATGGAGAATAACTATTTTTAGACGAGCTACTTGTTGACAAACGATGAGAAGTGCTTTTAATTATCGGTGTCACTAAAAGAAGCTCTTGGATTTCTAGACATTATTATTGATAATGCCTGGAAAGCTGGGGAAGAATTCTTCGCTTCTGGTTATGTACGATAACATTGGGAAAGAAAACTGTCTAAAAAAATGAAAAAAAAAGAGAAAGTCGAAGCTTATCTTGTCGATGTAGAGGTTTCGCCTAGTAACGACTTGGAACTCTTCTAATTTGAATTGGTATTTAATTATTTTATTCATACGTTTGACAGAACAGATGAAAATACAAATTTATGAAAATAGATTATTGGGATCTATTAAGCTGGTGATTATTGGTGATTTTATTGATGATTATTGCTATTGTTGGAAGGTTATTGATGATTTGTTAACAATGAAACAATTCAAAGACTGCTTGATCCAATTTTAAGCACAGAATACCCACAGAATAACTATTTTAATTGAGTAATGCGCAGGAATGTTTCTTTGCAAAGGAATCGCTGTTGTCTAGCTGGTCATTAGATTTATCCGTCCTAGTCTAGTGGTTGGCACGCTGGCCTTTAAACTTTTTGCCCTTCAGGGCAGGGTTTGAGTCCTGGTGTCGCTTATTATTTGGTGTGAGACGGGGGTTAGTAACGTGTCTCTGTAAAACTCAGCCAGGGTCGACCCAGCTCCAAATGGGTACCTGAAGGGATCTGGCGGAAAGACACGGGAAGCGTTGAATGAATTGTCCCAAATCACGCATAGTACTACTAGCTGAAGGCCACGCCCACCATTGGTCTGCATACAAAAAAGTTTAATCTTGAATTGCCAATATACATATACTGCAAATTCGCCCAGCTGATAGTCTGTATTTAGATTAAATTCCTAGATAAAAACGGATTTTTTTTTATAACCACTAAGAGTCTGTAGTCGAAAGTTGGGGAACATCTGGACTCATAAAACTTGTAGCTTATCACGAATACTATTTCCCATTTAGTAAGGTCTACTAAAGAGTTTCCTTTTTCCTACAGACAATTCAAGAACTACAGCCTCGTCAAAAACCCCATTGGACGGAGGAAAATTGTTCTCGTTTGGGTCTAAAAATACACTTTTCTTTAGGCTTCATGGGAAGGATTGTGATTTCTCTTAATGGGTATCTTAGTAAATTCATAGGTATTCCAGTCGTAGGCTGTAGCTTGTGATTACTGAATAAAGGCACTGCCATTGTCAGGACTCATTAGGTGGACGTCTAACTCATATGGGGAAAGGGCAAGTCTACAGCAGGGAGAAAAGGTGTTTTAATATCTCTAATATATAACATTTTGTACTTAATAACACTACTGTCCTCCCTGTAGCTACGTAATTGGGGTATTCAGGTGTAGTGTCGGGAGTTTTAGACCACTTAACGAAATGCTAAATATTTGGTGAGTAAATGATAACCATTTAGATTATGACAATTATCTGTTTTAGACTGTTTTCAATTTCAGAGCTTTTGTTGACTGAAAATCGTGTTAGGGCAAAGGGGAAAGGGGGTCTTATACCACGGTGGAAAACTTGGATGTGACGCTCAGTCTTTGGATCTCCGTTCTTCTAGGTTAGTGCTTGTATAGGATTATAAAGAAAAGAAAAAGAAAAAAAAAACATCTGTTGGATTATTCGTTGTTTATTTATTTTGAGAACTTTTGGATACCTATTTGTAGATTTGATTCTGTGGTCACATGGAATTTGTCAGAAATTCGATTTGGCCTAGAAGAAGTTTTGCACGGCTCCGCCTCATTGAGTGCTATAGCCCTTCACTAGGTTTATGGAGGCTTTTAAACTGCAAAATTGTAATTTGGCTAACTCTTAGTTTCTCGGAAGTGTTTGTTAGTCATAAATTGCTTCTTGATTCTTTAATGATGGTTAACCTAGGTGGTAGTCAGAAATGTAATTCTAGAAATTCTGATAATTTTTTGTTCTATAAGAGGCTTAGGACGAAATTAAAACTGTTTCAACGTCTATTACTATTTCGTCTGGAACCTTTCCTACATGCCAATAATAATTAGTGTAATATTAAGAAACGCTTTTTAGGGAATTTGCCTCTTTCAGCTGGCGTGCTGTAATTATATTCCTGGGTATTCTCGACGCGTATGCTTGTTTGGTTGGTTTGGTTTTGTTTGGTTGGTTTCGTCTGGTTTACGAGACACTGTTTTATGATTTGTTGAGGTTCAGAGAGTCCACCTTTTTTAGTGTTTGGTGTTTATCAGGTGGGTATATTATCTGGTCTTCTTTCTTAGTGCACTCTGGGTTTTAATGTATACATAAGTGCTATTGGACTTGTGTGTAAAAGCAATGAGTTATGCTGATGACCTGGTTTTGCTAGCTTCTTTACCTACTATGTTTGATATGTTACTCTAGATTCCTGAAAGTGTTGCTGTTAATACAAAGGCACAGTTGACACGGTGATAATCTGTATAAATTTAAAGGTGGGGTGTGTATCTTTTCGTCTTTGTCACTCTTGGGCACCCCTTACATCACCTGTTAGATTGTGTAGTAATGATGTATATTCTATAAGGAAATAATGTTACCTTGGTCTTGTTTTAATGATATTGATATGTTACTCTAGATTCCTGAAAGTGTTGCTGTTAATACAAAGGCACAGTTGACACGGTGATAATCTGTATAAATTTAAAGGTGGGGTGTGTATCTTTTCGTCTTTGTCACTCTTGGGCACCCCTTACATCACCTGTTAGATTGTGTAGTAATGATGTATATTCTATAAGGAAATAATGTTACCTTGGTCTTGTTTTAATGAGCATTTCCTTAATGATGCTCATATTTTCCTCGCTTTTTGGTTGGTTTGTCTCTAAGACAATTGCTTCTTCTTTGGTTTAGTAATTGTTCAAATGAGGTTAATTTTTTTTAATTGTGCTAATACATTTGGATTGTCAAATGATTTCTAATCATACGCTTGTAGTCATTGGTGTATGTCTTAAAGTCGCAAATATTCCCTGTGATCTTTTTTTTTACATAAATTGCATCGCTAGGCTAGTGAGATTTGTTTGACTTCCCAGTTGACAGCGTTTCATCAGTTCCATCTAGCCTTGGAGATTCCTTGCGTGAAAGAGTCGCTTTATCTGATAACTATTTGGTGACTGCTTATGTGTTCTGATTTTAAAGCCTTTGCTCCTGAGTTGGCCGAAATTGTACGAGCCTTTTGAAACCGATTAAGCTATTTATGTAGGTGTTTTTATTTTTTTGCAATATATATTCTGGTCTTTCTGACTGGAATAAAGTATGGAACTTAAATTTATGCATTCTTCTACATCACGAGCTGTCGATGCAAGTGGCATAAGCCTAGCGATGAATAACTAGCTTTATTTTGTTTTCCTGTCCCTACTGATATAACCCTCTGCCAGCAGAGTGGATAAATGCTCTGCTTGGTAATACTCCGCCCGGGGCACGATTCCAGCAGCTGAAAGGTTGGGCGACAGACTTGCCACGTGTCCTTGTAAAAAAACGACCAAGCAACTGAAATGTCGATTCGACGCCACTAGAATACTTCGGGTATTCTAGTGGGTATATGCACTTCTAAATTATAAAAAAAATATTTTAAAGCACCGTCCCAAAAAGTATAAATGAAGATTACTTGTTCTGTGGTTTTAGAAATTTTTCTTCAATCCATTGATTGTAAATTTAGGTCAGTGGCAACCGTTGCCGCAGCATATAGCCTAGGAAGCAGAAAGCGGTGTACCTTCTGTATATGGGCCATTTTTTCTCATTGGAATAGCTTGAAACATCGTCAGAAATTAGGCATTTTCGATCAAGTCTCTATCTAAGGCAATCAGTCCGAACTCCATTAGTAATTTAAATAGCCTTTTTGAATTCATCGAGAATGGCGTTCCTTCAATAACTTTCCCCTTGAGCAAAAGAGAATAAGGAAAAGAAAAAAAAAAGCTCATAAAGACGAAATTTAAATTGTAAAATTATGCTTACGCAAGGAACATGAAACAAAAAAGATTTACCATTCCCATTTCGCAACGGGTGTCAAATAGTTAGTTCTTCCTCAAGATATATAGAATAATTTGGACAATCCTGTAGAGCCCGCGTTTCACATTTTTAGCAGCATACATTGACTTTCATTAATATTTAAATAGTTTGAACTATTCCAGGAAAGGTAATTTCTAAACTTCTCTCATGGAGAAGGCAGAGGGGGAAAATATGCAAAGAATTGCTAAATGTTTGACTGTGTGCCACGAATCCCTTCAATCGAACGTTGAAGCTTAAGTGAGCCTTTATCACCTCTGTAAATTCTGGACTTTGATGTAATTGTAACATGTTACGCAGGCTTTAAGGAAGATGTCTCCAACTGGGAGTGGGGGTGAAGAAATGAAGTCCCGAGAAATCACTCACACAAGTAGGAATTGCATTCTTGGTTTAAAGGAGATTATATCACTTCAAGAATATGGGGCGGGAATATATTATCTTTTTTTTCTTTCTTTTTTTTTTTTTTTTTTTTTTTTTTTTGCATGAATCGAATGCGAAAGACGCATATGCTGTGTAATTTTTCAAATCTGCTTTAAAACAATTCCTCTTCTTCTATATATTTTTTTTCTTCTGAAGGAATGAGAATGGGCATAGCTTTTGTGCACTTTTGGTGTTCAATGATGCACCAAAAAATCTTCTTGTCGGAACAGCTCAAAAGAACATGAAACGAGTAGGCTAGTCGCTTAATTTCTGGTTCCCTCTTTCTTTCCCTCTAACTTTCTCTTTCTTTGTTTCTCTTTTTATAATTAAAATCATTACAGTACGAAAGTAATTTAAATCTTAATCAGTTTGAATTTAGTGTTGTTTAAGATTCTAAAAGGGTTTTTATTGCTCTCTTTTAATAACACCTGGATTCTTTATCCACTTGACAGGACCTAATTCCCTTATTCTCCTTTGTTTTTCCTCGCAGCTCTGGGGGAAAGAACTAATTAAGAAGTGTTGTTTTATCACCGGGTTTACATTTGTTTCTTTGTCGGAACATATATCTTTCGTCCTGGTATGCTTTCAGTTCTAATAGAAAATAACAAGAGAATTTCTTAATACCTTTAATGAAAGTTTATTCTAGGTCTGAGAACTAAGGCAGTTTAAAAAAAAGGTGGAATAGATATATGTCATAGTCTGCTCAATATCAAAGAGGAACAAGCCAAGAAAGGCGAGTTTCAAAATATGAGCCCGCGGATTTGTGTGACTAGAAGTGAATCTCTGTCCGTTATAATTTTCCCAGGCCAGTAAAAATAAATGTAAGACCTGTTTGAAATGACAATTATATTAATATTATGATAAAAACTATATAAACGGTTAAAGGCTGATGTAATTTTGTAGTTATACAAATCTAGTTATAACTAACAGTCTTTGGTCCTGCAGTGGCCCATAACTTAAAATGATATTCACATGATGGTAAGACGGCTTATCTTATTGATTATATTATTGTAAACCGAAGACTGGCAGGATCGATACAAGAGACTATGGTATTTAGGAGTGCTGTTATTGATGTTAAAAGTAAATATTACCCATCTAGTAGCGTCGAGTGTTGATCTAAAGCTTAAATTTAGGAAGGGTAACCACCTTCCGTGAAGCCATGACGTTGGTAGACACCAGGATGAGGATTTGAGACAAACTTCCCGGGAACAGTTGAATACTAAACTGGAGAGTTTAAAATTTGACGATGTGGAAGATTGATGGAATAATTTTAGGAGAATAGTTTGTGAAGTCGCTGATGGCGTCTTAGGGGGGAAAGTTAGAAGCGCAACTTGGAATACTATTGAAAATGCTTTATGTTTAGTAGAGAAGAGGAGGGGCTTGTGCAAGAATTATTTGAGTGATAGACTAGATGACAATAAAGGGAATGTAAGGAAAAATCATTAAAATATGAATTAAGGAGGTGCGAAGTGGAGGCCATGAATAAAATTGCTAAAGATGTGGAAGATGCAGCCAGGCGGCATAATAGTAATGTATTGGTATGTTAAAAATTAAGAAGAAACAGTCAATCCGGACTTGTCCCAGTTAAAGGTAGGAACGGGGCCACAATTAGTGATAAGGAAAGGTTTAAAGACAAACGGGCAGGCTATTTTGAGAAGGCATTTAAACCGTGATAAAGTCAAACGGGCATTAAAGACAAACGGGCAGGCTATTTTGAGAAGGCGTTAAACCGTAATAAAGTTACAGTGAAAGATATAGAAAAGAATGAAATAGTTTATGTCACTTTGGAAGTGGAGCAAGATTTATTTAGCGAGGAAGAATTAGTGACAGTACTAGAAGGATTAAAAACTATTGAGGTCCCAGGTGCTGATAGTGTGGTAAATGCGATTTTTTTGGCTTGGTGATTGTGAAGTTACAGATAAATTACTGATGATTGTGAAAATGATTTTTAAAAGGGGAAATACTTGGCAATTTTAGCAAAACTTTAATTAAACCCCTCTATAAGAAAGGTTATATGAGTGAGTGTGGTAATTATAGAGGCATTAGCTTAGTGACTATAGGAAGCAAATTACTTAGTATGATGATACTTTTTAACTTAGAGATGATATAGATAAAATTTTAGGAAAATAACAATGGTGTTTTAGGAAGGGAAGTGGATGCGTCGACCAAATTTTCACTCTTGGATTGATAATTCAGGAGTGCCTGGGTCATCAAATCCCTTTAGTCCTATGTTTTATAGATTGTGAGCAAGTGTATGATTCACCTGGTAGAAGAGCTTTAGCGGAGGTTCTATCCTTGTATGGTTTACCAGATAAATACCAGTGCTATGTATGAGAATAAAATTGCTTTGGTTTAGGTTGGAAATGGAGTTAGTAGCTGGTTTCATATTAAATCAGGAGTTAAGCAAGGTTGTGATCTATCCCCATTTAAATGGATCATTTTGATGGACTTTGTCCTACGGAGCGCAGCAAAGGCAACGGGAGAACACGGAATCAATTGGGGAAGTAAAACTCTCCTAGACTTAGGTTATGGTGATGATTTGAGCATCCTAACTGAAAATGTTAGCAAAATGAATGACTTTTTGGAGGTTTTGATAGCTCAGGGTGCAAGAATAGGTTTGAAAATTAATGTCATTAAGACTATGTCGCTAAGACATGGAATAAGTGAAGGTGAAGAGGGGTTGTTGGGTAATGAGAAGATCGGTCAAGTGAACACCTTCACTTACTTGGTAGCATTACTAGTAAAAACCGTGGGTTAGTGGAGATGTTAAAAGTAGTATAGTTAAGGCCCAGGGTGTCTTTTCACAGTTGAATAAAGTTTGGAAGAATAGGAAAATAAGTCTGCCAACCAAGGGTAATATAATGGAAACTACAGTGATAACAGTGGTCAAATGCTCTCTGAAAGACGGAGGAGGATTTGCTAGATGTTTTCCGGGTTGTTTTGGGTACCCAACTGACTGACCATATCTGAAACAGTAAGATGTACGAAACATTATGGTTTAATCCCGCTTTCTATGGTTATAATGAGATAAAGATTAAGATGGATAGGACACGCACTATGGATGAAGGATGACGGATTGCCATGTCCTTGCTGACCAACCATCAAGGGCAAACGAAAAGCAGATCGTCCCCAAATGGGGTATGAGGATTGTCGTAAGGAAACATTTATGGGAAGTAAAAAATTCTTGGAACGTTGTAAAGAGGGGGCTTTGAATAGATTCGGATGTAGGAGGAGCCTGCGTAGCTGTGTTGGCCTTTGGCCGCATGGTGCTGCAGTGAGTTTTTAGTAGTCGTAGTAGTAATGAACCTAAACAGAATCTTGCGGCTTCATTCACTGTTGTTCTGAAAGAAAATCGAGTATGTTGTGTGTACTTGAGGAACTGTTTGAACATCTTGGCTAATTCTCAAATTTGAATTTAGTGCATTCTTAGTGTGCTCGAAAGAGTGAGAATGGCACAAAGAAATTTAGACCTACTTCGTTCACTTTATTACTGAATATTCCCGATATATAGTTCATAAAGCCGTAAAGGTGACATACAAAAGGAAGTTTAGAAAACAGTGTACATGGCTCTTAAACAACTTTAATGAGAACTGTTGTATTAGTGCACTTACTTACGCATTTTCGTGGCACGATTGAGCTCAAGCGTTCCTTCTGGCGTCCGCCTGAGGACGGAGAGTCGAATTGTTATCGAGGCTGGG
>JAPEVW010000035.1:1196330-1258830 GCA_027921565.1 Artemia sinica | reverse complement strand
AAACGACAAAACCTCTTCTGAAATATAATTTCAGAAGAGGTTGTGATTTTTTTCCAAAAAAGGCTCTTAACAAATTCTCTCAAACTTGTGATCTACATAGATGTGTGACAAAAATATGACCTTTAATTAATGATTAACGTTTCTTTGAAATGCTGGTTGTTTTTAATGTAGTAAGTTGATATTAAAAAAAAAAAAAAAAAAAAAATACAATTGTGCATAGTTAAACTATCTAGCTAACGTATCTAGGTGTTTTTTTTTTTTTTTTTTTTTTTTTTTTTTATGGTAATGCTTAATATATACGATTGAAATTCCAAAATCTTGGGGAAATTACCAAGGACTGGTTAAGATGAATTGCTAACAAAAATATGACCTTTAATTAAGGATTAACGATTTCTTAAAATGCTGTTTGTTTTTAATGTAATAAGTTGATATATATATATTTTTTTTAATACAATTGTGCATAGAAATTACAGGAATTGTATATGGAATTAGATTTTAATTTTAGGTAGGCTATTTGATTTTCTTTTTGTATATATTTTCTTAATGTATTTTATTTATGTAACATTTGTTTTCAATTTATATTATTTGATAATTATAAGTTGAAGAAATAAGATATTTAAATTAAAAGGTGTTGGAAACATTAATATTGGTGTTGGGAAATTGAAAATTTAATATTAATTTTGAGCTCAGAATGAATTCTGGAAAAATTGTTTTTGGAATGATTTAATGCTATTAATTAAGCAGACTATTCTCGAGGAAGATTGACCGCATAAAAATCATTAATCACTCTTGTAAAAGTGCGACAAAAAATTGTTTGTAATGTATCATAGAAAATGAATGGGTGATGTTTCCCTATTATATATAAAAAAAAAAATCAAGACAGTTTTAATAGACGAGGAACTGTAAATATGGCTTGCAAAATGGATATCCTTTGAGTCGCTTAAGTTTTACTGAAATAAAAGGGGCGGGGGAGAGGAGTATTTTCTCTTTAAGTGGGCTCAAGTACGGAACATTTGAGGTGGAAAATCTCGTTACGTAGTAAGTTTAGGGCGAGAATGTTTCTATATATTTTTTTTCAATTTGTGGTCCATTTAAAAATTTAAGAATTTTTTTGTTCTATTGGTGTATATGACCTAGGAAATGATTTATTCGACAGAGGTACTGGTAGTAAGCGTTGAAAAATAGGAATCTCAAAGAATAATGGCCATTACATATTTTACACGAAGATTTTTAAATGTGTAAATCGTTAAACAATGTAGATAGCCCTTTTTAATAATCTATTGCTAAATGTTTTTTTTTATATTTTATTTTATTTTTTTTTACTTTTGACCACAGTTTACGACAATTTTGCATTTATTTGTGCTCTATCCTGCCCAGAAGCTTTATTTGTCAGCTTTGAAGCTTTATATGATGTTTTCGTGTCGCTTTTGTATTTTAAACTTAAGTATACAAATGTACTAAAACTAAATGCTTTTTAGTTGTAATTTTTAACTGTAATTTTAATTGTAATTTTTAAATTTTCAACTGTAAATAGTGTGTAAAACAAAGTACATAAATATCCCATTGGATATAAATCATTTAAAGGTCAGAATCGACAAGATTTCCTCGACATATTATATTTGTTTTCTACAAATATTTCTTTTCGGGGGATTATGATTGTATCTATATACTTCAAAAGTTCATATCTGCAACAACCCGCCCCCTAAGAGAAGGTCTTGGTTTGGGAGAAATTATATCCTATATTATATCATTTAATTAGGTTAGGTATGTTTTCTTTTTGTTGAAGTGTAATATTTTGTTTGATTAAGTTGAAAAAAGAAGGTGTAAAGACATAACTACAAATAAAGTTTCAAGAAAGTCTTTCTTTTTTCAGCATAGCGCGGATCCACTTCTTCTTGATCATGAAGGTCGATCAGCCCTCTCATTTGCCAGGGCGTCAAATAGCCCCGATGTCATAGATTTACTAATCTCGAACAAGTGCCCTGAGGGGAATCCAGTTCATACATCAGGAACTCTTGCAAGACGAAAAGGGAGCGTGACCCGAAAGCCAGACTGCCTTGATAAATTACCAGCTAGTGTCATATAGTGACTACACTTATTAGGCCATAGTGGCGCGTGATGTTCGATATTATGTATCTGATATCGAATATCAAGATGATTTTTCATATCGAATGCTATGAAAGATTTGATTCTGTAGATTTTTCCGTCGTAAAGCCTGTCTCGTAATATTTTGTATGGAAAAAGATGAGATGTCAAAAATGATATTGATTTTTAGGGTCCTTTGTCGTAATGGCTGTTTATAGCAGTAAGTGATATTCGTTGTCAATATATATCGCTGTATAAAGATAATTAGCAGTAAGGTCACCGCAGATGATTTCTGGCTCTTCATTCTCGGTGCGAACAAACAGCTCCTCCCATATACTCTTTCATTAGCGCGTACAAACAGCTCATCTCATTTGATCTGCCATCAGCGGTTCAATTACCCTAGAACACGTATTTTGGCAGAAACTTTCTCAAAATGCCTTTGAAGCCAACTCGAGACTTCGAAACCTACTTGTAATTCCAAAAAAACATCTAATAATAACATTGCACTACTAATTACCTGTTTTCATATATGTGTTGGAATAAATTGATTTAAAATTAGTTTCTTTAAAATTTAGTGTTCTAACGTTGAAGCCAAGTTTCGCGTTCAAGAGAAATCTGACTTGACTACCCGTGAAAAGATCTAGTGTCGCTTATGTTTTTACATTCTCCGGAGCGCTCGCACCTCGGTCCGGGTTTTTATAATGGGTGAGATAGGGGACGATCATACTGTCTAATATTTATATACTGTGATATATATACACATGGCATTTCGTTATATTTTAGACAATGTTAAATATCTGATGCTAAATAACTGAGTATTTAATGGAGATATTGTTTAGGCGAATGTTTATAGCCTTAGAAAGGAAGGATGGGTCTGTACTTCAGTAACTTCAAGACTTCAAATTGCGCCCTGCTCTCCCCACAAGCTTCGACATATTTGGAGTAAATGGGGCAAAAAAGAAGATGCTTTTCTCTTAATTTTTTTCTGGAAAATAACTAAATACGAATTAGTTTGATTTGTGTTTTCTAATTTTTAATAAGTTTAGAAGCAACATATTTTAAACATAACATATTTTAAACATAAATATAAACATATTTTACTTCTTTTAAAGTCCTATTAGTATGGAAATCCCTTTTCGTACTGAAAAATCGAATTTTGGACTGAAGAGTATTGATGCTTCAATATTTCTTGATGCTGTACAATATCTATTAATGTCTTGCTTTCGTATACCAGGAATCCATAAACAAAATCAGGAGACACAGCTCGAATTCCATTTCAAAGGGGGAGGGGTATATTTTTGTGATTGTTTTGTATTAATTCTTCTTCTTAGGGAATATATTTGTGTGAATCAAGAAAATTGAGAGTCAATCAAGCGCTTTAAGCCTAATACCTAACAAAATATGCAAAGTGAACTTGGTTACTTCTTATGTACTCATATGTTCATTAATAAGTATAAATTTGCAAGGTATGGGTTGAGGAGGGGTCTGTATAATCAATAGAATATGTACATTGCTTTGTAAGAAAAAGTAAACGGCACTGGACTTTACATTCCATACCGATGGTGCTGATCTCTGTTTCACGACCCTTCAGCCAGAAAGTGTGATGAGGGGCTGGGGGCCAGCCATTCTGTGCTTTTACACACCCTTTCTGTTTACCTACGTTGGATTCCTCCAGGTACCCATTCAGAGGTGGGTTGACTCTGGTTGAGCTTACAGAGTCACGCCATGACCCTGTTCTAAACCAAATCACCAGTGAAACCAGGTCTTGAACCCCTGTCCTCACAGACAAAGGATTCCAAGTCTAGGGTGCTAACTACTTGGCTAGGCTATTTTGCTTTGTTGCTCAAGGAATCCATAAGAGAAAAGCAGAATGGTTCTCAGAATTGTTGTTTGATCGGAAAGGGTCCATGTCACCGGTAACTAGATGTTTATACTCAGTAAGGATGAAATGTGGCAGGAGGATAAGGGACAGTATTGCGCTCCGGTTTTATCCTTGTTCATACTCACTGATCTTAGCTAGTTTAGGAATTTAAGTTTTGTAAATTCTGAGCAAGATGATACATTGTTATTTAAAAAAAAAAAAAAAAAATATTTTAGAATCTTAAATAGAGTTTTACAGAAAAATATCCAAACTTATGGTGGTTCCAAGTTTGTAACCTTTTCCCACGTCAAATAAATCTCTATTTATTATCAGTAAAAAAACGTTTACAGAAGAAAGTTTCTTCCAACAGGTAAAAAATATTACCTTCTTTTACATGTTTTGAAGTTATGGCCATGAGAACTCTCATTAAACAAGAAACAATTGCTTTGCGCTATTTTTCCACAATAAATGTTTTGGCTCAAATTATGAAATCTCTTCTTATAAGAGACCTTATATTGGAAAATAATGCTTTCTGTATGATTAGATGGTCTTTTTGTGTTAAAGTCAACAAGAAATGAATGAGACAACATGAATAAAGTCTTCTCCTTTCCTTATTTAAATTTTCCTACCCATGAATTCTTATTTTAATCTTTTCTCTCCCCTTTTTAGCCATTCCAATACGTCTATTTATTTAGATTGTTTTTATTATCATATTTGCAGGTCTGTTGATCAGAAGATGAATTAAATGTTTAATTTTCGAATTAATGTTTTTCTCTAAATACCAAGATTCGAGGAGTCATTACTTACTTGAGGGCACACGGTGCTGCTGTTCGGCAATTAATTAATTACTAGTTATTTTAATGTAAGTTATACGACAGAAAAAATTGTCTCGAGTCAAGATTCGTAAGAGTCGTTAGATATGTGACGGCCAACGCTCTTATACTTATCCTCATTGAAGTTGGTAACTTTCATAAGGGTTTTGATCCCGCACGCTGTTGAACCTTCAACGCTTAGCAGGTTGCCGAATTTACAACAACAGCCAGTTCTGTATCCAACAGATCTTTTTTTTCCACTTATGTCGACCACCATATCTGCGCACAATTCGAGAGGATGCTACCCCCCCCCCCCCCCGACCTGGGGGGGGACTATTCCAATAGATCCTCACCCCTCGCATCTGGAGAAATCAAAGCACTAAAATACACATTTCCCCGTGAATTGACCCCCAGTAAAAACTACTATATGCCCCTTCCCCTCCAGGGAGGGCCTATGTGGTGTACCTATGTCGACCGTCTTCATCACTTTGATGTTTTCTGTACAAGGGGAATCTCATTTCCCATAACTGGTTGCCACTTAGCTTAAAAAAGAAAGTGTTCAAAATTGCTTTTGTTAGATTTCTGAAGTTAGTTGACATAATCTTCATGAATTTTTGTTGCTAAATTGATGACATAAGATTTCTGTAATGCTAAAACTGCTGTCATATTTCATCTAAATATCAAGTTTTCTTACATTAAGCTTTATCAATTTTTTCCTGTAAATCTTGTGACAAATTTATCGAGAAAGTTGTTTCCATGAAAAGGCAAGTTTTTTCTTCATTCTAGGAACAGACTACTACTGTGACTTTTTCCATGTCATACTATTTATGTATGTATTACAATTGGTGTAGCTTTTGAAGATACTCCCATTGAAATCGACTTTTTTTTCTTTTAGTATATTATTTATTACGCCTGTAGTAAATATAATGTTTTACCAGTCTTATAATTTTTTTATAATAATTTAGTCTTATAATTTTTTTAATAATAATTTTTTTCTGTGTAAAACTATACTTATAACTTTCTTATTTTATTATTGGGTCCTGCAAAATTTTATGGGAATCCCTTGTTTTTTTCGTTTTTTTAATTTTTTTCCGCTATTTTTCAACCGTTTCCCGGTTTTAAACTTCCAGATGTGCCCAAAAGCATTTTTTCGAAAAATGTGCAGATATTTTTTATATATATATAGAGGAAAAATAGCTTTTTTGGCAAAATTTTGCAATCTTTTGAGTTTCTGATTACTAAGATTAGTCAATTCCAGTGGCGTCAATTCACAAAAATTTTGAGAAGATAGGTAAAATGTATTTTTCAGTATCTAGGGGGAGGGGCAAATTTGTCACTTTTTTTCAATGAAAATGCCAAAAAAGACATTTTCCAATTAAAATACTTAAAAAGGTACCTTAATAAAAGGAATCTTTGAGGTTTAAGGGTCTCCCATGCCCCTCCCCCAATTGACACCACTGATCATTTTCCATTACTTTGCTGATCCTCTACACTTGGCTCCTTTATATATGGACGGTGGTGGGTCTTTCATTTTGATCTCTTATGACATGAATATAATATACAATGACAGTGTGATGGTTTACTCTTTAAAGCCACAAATTAATGAACATAAGGATATATCGGTATATAATATTCAGTGAACAACGCAAGATGCACAGTGTCCAGTGGGTGGAGTCTCTTGCTAGTTACTAAATTACAATATGGCTAATCCAACTGCAGTTTATCCTTTCAGCCAGTCCCAAGGCCATATCTAGCGGGGGGGGGGGGGTTAGGGGGTTCCAACCTCCCCCTCCTCCCCTGAAATGTTGGCCCGACTCTAAAAATGTAACAAAAATGAGTATAAAACACATTTTGATGTGTTTTAAAAAGTTTTTTTTCACCTCCCCCCTCCCGAAAAAAAACTTTTGTAACCCTCCCCCCCTCCGATAAAAAATCCTGGATACGAACCTGATCAGTCCTTCTTAAGCATGGGCTTCAGACTGTATAAAATGAGAAAGACTATATTTTTCTTTAATCCAGATCTTAAATCTTGCCACTACGCCTGGTAAATTTTTGCTTCCTTGAGTACCATACATCTATGATTTTTTTTTTTTTTTTTTTTTTTTCGGGCTTTCTGTTTTAATTCTTCTTCCATGAAAAGAATTACCTGGGAATGTTTCTTAGAACTTATTGAATTCAAGGACTAACTTGTGTTGTTTCCTTGAGCCGGACCTTATTTTTCTTTGCTTTGCCAGGTGTTTCAGTTACCTTAGAAAGGGTAATGTTTTCGAACTTGCTAAGGAGATAAGGAAAATTTAAGGAGTTATCGTCCTTTTAGTCGTGCCTAGCTAAGTCTCCTGGGCTTATTTTTTGCTATGCTGATGTAAGTACAAAATGGATTGCTTCAAAAGAATTGTATCTTTGTTGCTTACCGACTTTGAAATACCAATGTCTTGGTCAAGCGGGTGTTTAATTGTTTTTTGAAAAGGGGATGCTTTTTGTGTTGCTAGGCTTTGTTTCAGCGTCGTTGTTAATTTCTGTGTTGTGTGTTTGCCAGATTTTTTTTCTCGTTTTTTTTTTTTTTTTTTTTTTTTTTTTTTTTTTTAATATATAAAGCTTTATAACATTTTATACTCAGTGTGCTCAGTTTTGTTATTACTGCCTATGTCATTTGTAAATATATTTGTGAGTTTTAATTTGTATGTAACTTTTTAATAATTTGTGCTAGGCTGAGTAAAGTTGTAAAAAAATAAGTGGAGGGAAGGCTTAAAATACCCGAGATACTCCGTATTGAGAATGCCACCCTAAGCTGCTATATCAACCTTCAATTTTCGTGCTTGCCTAATCGGTGTTGGGAAACTGTGGTCCTCTTCGAGTGTGCCAGATATTTCATTATGTATCTTGATTATCGTCTTGTCGTGGCCTGGAGCCTATTTTCTATTCCATTTTATGGAGCCTGTTTCCATTTTAATGTACTGATGATTGGAGTCTTGCTCTTTGGGTCCAGGAAATTAATTAGAGTTAAATGCTTCATATTTCAAGTTAGTTTTCAGTTTGCATTTCTTCATCCTTGTGGTGTTCATTCTGTGCTGCAAAAACGGGATGTAACACTGACATGGGCGCCCATAAGCTAAATTCCAGGGGGGGGCAAACCTCGTCTAATTGGCACTTTTAATGCTATATAATAGAAATCTAAGAACAAAAATATAAAAATAAGGCAGAATCATTCAGCTAAAGGTGGGCGGGCGCCCCCCCCCCCCCTTATGGGCGCCCATGACACTGAAATTTGTCATTGACAGGTAAAAAATAGCTATACTAGTGAGTTTGTACAAAAATTAATTGGCTTATCTTTAGATCTAATTTAATGCATGAGAAGATTGAATCATGGGGTTCGTAAAACTATTCTCCTAATGACAATAGCCCTTTTCCAAAAAAAAAAAGTTGTCGACGCCTGCTCTAAAGGATTGCAACAACGCTCCGAGAATTTAGTCAATCTTTTCGTCCACTACCAAATATTAGTTGGCTTATCTTTAGATCGTATTTAATGCAAGCAAAAATTGAATTATGGGGCTCCGTAAAACAATGCGCCCTAACGATAATGGCCCTTTTCAAAAAAAAAAAAAAGTTGTCGACGCCTGCTCTAAAGGATTGCAACACCGCTCCGAGAATTTTGGTCAATCTTTTCGTCCACTACCAAATATTAATTGGCTTATCTTTAGATCTAATTAAATGTATGCAAAAATTGAATCATGGGCTCCGTAAAACAATTCACTCTAATGATAATGGCCCTTTTTCCAAAAAAAAAAAGTTGTCGACGCCTGCTATAAAGGATTGCAACACCGCTCCGAGAATTTTGGTCAATTTTTTTCGTCCACTACCAAATATTAATTGGCTTATCTTTAGATCTAATTTAATGCATGCAAAAATTGAATCATGGGCTCGTAAAACAATTCGCCCTAATGATAATGGCCCTTTTCCAAAAAAAAAGTTGTCGACGCCTGCTCTAAAGGATTGCAACACCGCTCCGAGAATTTTGGTCAATCATTTCGTCCGCTACCAAATATTAATTGGCTTATCTTTAGATCTAATTTAATACATGCAAAAATTGAATCATGGGCTCCGTAAAACATTTCGCCCTAATGATAATGACCCTTTTCCAAAAAAAAAGTTGTCGACGCCTGCTCTAAAGGATTGCATCACTGCTCCGAGAATTTTGGTCAATCTTTTCGTCCACTACCAAATATTAATTGGCTTATCTGTAGATCTAATTTAATGAATGCAAAAATTGAATCATGGGCTCCGTAAAACGATTCGCCCTAATGATAATGGCCCTTTTCCAAAAAAAACGTTGTCGACGCCTGCTCTAAAGGATTGCAACACCGCTCCGAGAATTTTGGTCAATCATTTCGTCCGCTACCAAATATTAATTGGCTTATCTTTAGATCTAATTTAATGAATGCAAAAATTGAATCATGGGCTCCGTAAACCTATTCCCCTAATGATCATGGCCCTTTTCCAAAAAAAAAAAGTTGTCGACGCCTGCTCTAAAGGATTGCAACACTGCTCCGAGAATTTTGGTCAATCTTTTCGTCCACTACCAAATATTAATTGGCTTATCTTTAGATCTAATTTAATGCATGCAAAAATTGAATCATGGGCTCTGTAAAACAATTCGCCCTAATGATAATGGCCCTTTTCCAAATAAAAGTTGTCGACGCCTGCTCTCTAAAGGATTGCAACACCGCTCCGAGAATTTTGGTCAATGTTTTCGTCCACTACCAAATATTAATTGGCTTATCTTTAGATCGTGTTTAATGCATGCAAAAATTGAATCATGGGCTCCGTAAAAAAATTCGCCCTAATCATAATGGCCCTTTTCCAACAAAAAAGCTGTCGACGCCTGTTCTAAAGGATGGCAACACCGCTAAGAGAATTTTGCTCAATCTTTTCGTCCACTACCAATTATTAATTGGATTATCTTTAGATCGTAATTTATGCATGCAAAAATTGAATCATGGGCTCCGTAAAACAATTCGCCCTAATGATAATGGCCTTTTCCAAAAAAAGTTGTCGACGCCTGCTCTATAGGATTGCAACACCGCTCAGAGAATTTTGGTCAATCTTTTCGTCCACTACCAAATATTAATTAGCTCAGCTTTAGATGTAATTTAATGCATGCAAAAACTGAATCATGGGCTTCGTAAAACAATTCGCCCTAATGATAATGGCCCTTTTCCAAAAAAAAGTTGTCGACGCCTGCTCTATAGGATTGCAACACCGCTCAGAGAATTTTGGTCAATCTTTTCGTCCACTACCAAATATTAATGGCTCAGCTTTAGATGTAATTTAATGCATGCAAAAACTGAATCATGGGCTTCGTAAAACAATTCGCCCTAATGATAATGGCCCTTTTCCAAAAAAAAGTTGTCGACGCCTGCTCTATAGGATTGCAACACCGCTCAGAGAATTTTGGTCAATCTTTTCGTCCACTACCAAATATTAATTGGCTCAGCTTTAGATGTAATTTAATGCATGCAAAAACTGAATCATGGGCTTCGTAAAACAATTCGCCCTAATGATAATGGCCCTTTTCCAAAAAAAAGTTGTCGACGCCTGCTCTATAGGATTGCAACACCGCTCAGAGAATTTTGGTCAATCTTTTCGTCCACTACCAAATATTAATTGGCTCAGCTTTAGATGTAATTTAATGCATGCAAAAAACTGAATCATGGGCTTCGTAAAAACAATTCGCCCTAATGATAATGGCCCTTTTCCAAAAAAAAGTTATCGACGCCTGCTCTATAGGATTGCAACACCGCTCAGAGAATTTTGGTCAATCTTTTCGTCCACTACCAAATATTAATTGGCTCAGCTTTAGATGTAATTTAATGCATGCAAAAACTGAATCATGGGCTTCGTAAAACAATTCGCCCTAATGATAATGGCCCTTTTCCAAAAAAAAGTTGTCGACGCCTGCTCTATAGGATTGCAACACCGCTCAGAGAATTTTGGTCAATCTTTTCGTCCACTACCAAATATTAATTGGCTCAGCTTTAGATGTAATTTAATGCATGCAAAAACTGAATCATGGGCTTCGTAAAACAATTCGCCCTAATGATAATGGCCCTTTTCCAAAAAAAAGTTGTCGACGCCTGCTCTATAGGATTGCAACACCGCTCAGAGAATTTTGGTCTATCTTTTCGTCCACTACCAAATATTAATTGGCTCAGCTTTAGATGTAATTTAATGCATGCAAAAATTTAATCATGGGCTTCGTAAAACAATTCGCCCTAATGATAATGGCCCTTTTCCAAAAAAAGTTGTCGACGCCTGCTCTAAAGGATTGCAACACCGCTCCGAGAATTTTGATCAATCTTTTGTCCACTACCAAATATTAATTGGCTTATCTTTAGATCTGATTTAATGCATGCAAAATTGAATCATTTGCTCCGTAAAATAATTCGTCCTAATGATAATGGCCCTTTTCCAAAAAAAAAGTTCTCGACGCCTTTTCTAAAAGATTGCAACACCGGTCTGAGAACTTTGGTCAATCTTTTCGTCCATTACCAAATATTAATTGGCTTATCTTTAGATCTAATTTAATGAATGCAAAAAATTGAATCATGGGCTCCGTAGAACAATTCGCCCTAATGATAATGGCCCTTTTCCAAAAAAAATTTGTCGACGCCTGCTCTAAAAGATTGCAACACCGCTCTGAGAATTTTTTTTGGTCAATCTTTTCGTCCATTACCAAATATTAATTGGCGTATCTTTAGATCTAATTTAATGAATGCAAAAATTGAATCATGGGCTCCGTAAAACAAATCGCCCTAATGATAATGGTCCTTTTTCAAAAAAAAAGTTGTCGACGCCTGCTCTAAAGGATTGAAACACCGCTCCGAGAATTTCGGTCAATCTTTTCGTCCACTACCAAATATTAGTTGGCTTATCTTTAGATCTAATTTAATGCTTGCAAAAATTGAATCATTTGCTCCGTAAAATAATTCGCCCTAATGATAATGGCCCTTTTCAAAAAAAAAAGTTGTCGACGCCTGCCCTAAAGGATTGCACACCGCTCCGAGAATTTTGGTCAATCTTATCGTCCATTACCAAATATTAATTGGCTTATCCTTAGATCTATTTAATGAATGCAAAAATTGAACCATGGCTCCGTAAAACACTTCGCCTTAATGATAATGGCCCTTTTCCAAAAAAAAAGTTGTCGAAAAAGCCTGCTCAAAAGGATTGCACCACCGTTCCGAAAATTTTGGTCAATCAAAGGCTTATTGCACCACCGTTCCAAATTTTCGTCCACTACCAAATATTGATTGGCTTATCTTTAGATCTAATTTAATGCATGCAAAAAAATTGACTCATGGGCTCCGTAAAACAATTCGCCCAAATGATAATGGCCCTTTTCCAAAAAAAAAAGTTGTCCGACGCAAGCTCTAAAGGATTGCAACACCGCTCCGAGAATTTGGTCAATCTTTTCGTCCACTACCAAATATTAATTGGCTTATCTTTAGATCTAATTTAATGTATGGAAAAATTGAATCATTTGCTCCGTAAAATTCACAATTCGCCCTAATGATAATGGCCCTTTTCCAAAACGAAGTTGTCCGATCTAATTTAATGCTTGCAAAAATTGAATCATTTGCTCCGTAAAATAATTCGCGCCCTAATGATAAATGGCCCTTTTCAAAAAAAAAAAAAGCAAAATTGAATCATTGTCGACGACCTGCCCTAAAGGATTGCAATACCGCTCCGAGAATTTTTGTCAATCTTCTCGTCCACTACCAAATGTTAATTGGCTTATCTTTAGATCTAATTTAATGCATGAGAAAATTGAACCATGGGGTCCGTAAAACAATTCACCCTAATGACAATAGCCCTTTTCCAAAAAAAAAGTTGTCGAAGCCTGCTCTAAAGGATTGCACCACCATTCCGAAAAATTTTGGTCGATCTTTTCGTCCACTACCAAATATTAATTGGCTTATCTTTAGATCTAATTTAATGCATGCAAAAATTGAATCATAGGCTCCGTAAAACAATTCGCCCTAATGATAATGGCCCTTTTTCCAAAAAAAAAGTTGTCGACGCCAGCTCTAAAGGATTGCAACACCGCTCCGAGAATTTTGGTCATTCTTTTCGTCCACTACCAAAGATTAATTTGCTTATCTTTAGATCTAATTTAATGCATGCAAAAATTGAATCATTTGCTCCGTAAAACATTTCGCCCTAATGATAATGGCCCTTTTCCAAAACAAAGTCGTTGACGCCTGCTCTAAAGGATTGCAACATCGCTCCGAGAATTTTGGTCAATCTTTTCGTCCACTACCAAATATTAATTGGCTTATCTTTAGATCTAATTCAATGCATACAAAAATTGAATCATGGGCTTCGTAAAACAATTCACCCTAATGATAATGGCCCTTTTCCAAAAAAAAAGTTGTCGACGCCTGCTCTAAAGGATTGCAACACCGCTCCGAGAATTTTGGTCAATCTTTTCGTCCACTACCAAATATTAATTGGCTTATCTTTAGATCTAATTTAATGCATGCAAAAAATTGAATCATGGACTCCGTAAAGCAATTCGCCCTAATGATAATGGCCCTTTTCCAAAAAAAAAGTTGTCGACGCCTGCTCTAAAGGATTGCAAACCGCTCCGAGAATTTTTGTCAATCTTTTCGTCCACTACCAAATATTAATTGGCTTATCTTTAGATCTAATTTAATGCATGAGAAATTTGAACCATGGGGTCCGTAAAACAATTCACCCTAATGACAATAGCCCTTTTCCTAAAAAAGTTGTCGACGCCTGCTCTAAAGGATTGCAACACCGCTCCGAGAATTTTGGTCAATCTTTTCGTCCACTATCAAATATTAATTGTCTTATCTTTACTTCGTATTTAATGCATGCAAAAATTGAATCATGTGTCCCGTAAATCAATTCACCCTAACGGCAATGGCCCTTTTCCAATGAAGGTTGTCGACGCTTGCTCTAAAGGATGGAAACAATGCTATGAAACTTATGGTTAATCTTTTCGCCCACTGCCAAATATGAATTCGCTGACTTTTTTTTAGGGAAGGGAGTATTTTTTTTTTGAGACGTGTTTTTTATTTTCTCTAAAAATAAATATTTGAAGACCCGGATTTTTGTGGTTGTCCTATAAGGTTTGTTTTTTGAATATAATAACTACGCAGCATTAAAATATTACAAAGACCGTTATTTTATAATGATAATTGTTTGCTAAATTTAATGTTTTATTTTAACTTTCTTTTTTTTTGTAAAGTGCACCTGTTACAGGCACTTGAGCCAAATAGCAAACTAAAAGGACAAGAGTTTACGCTCAATATGCTGGAAAGTATTTCTGAAGCTGAAGTATTCTTGAAGTGCGATTGCTTAAGTGACGAGACAACTTCTCAAGTGTCAGGACATTCAAACGAACACAATTAGATTACTTGGGGATCAGAAAACCCTTCTGTGACTAGGGAGCCTCATTGGGATAGTGCAAAAGTTCAGTAATGGATGTAAAATCGGCGGGGTGAGTTCGCTTAGTAAGTTAGCGCGGAAACCATTGCAGAATAAAATGTCTTTAAATGTTATTTAGTTCAGAGACTACATGACTGTATGAACACATTTTTAGAACTCGATCTGATCAACTAAACAGGTAACCACGCCTCTTATCACTGAAGAAGGGTGTTTGATGCGAAAATGCAAATAACTATCAGAGGCAACGCTAATTTTGAGATAGCCATTTTGTTCAGCGTAGTTGATTTCCAGATAGAAAATATATTTTTGAGGAGAATACTCCCCCACAACCCTCAGAGCAAGGATTTTAAGTTATGCCCTAGGGGCATATAAGGTTTTTATAGAAGGCGTTGTCGTAGAAACTTCAAAAAAGGCTCATTCGATTGGAAATTCAAAGGGATAGTGCCCTTTTTAATAGTCGAAAGTGATTGGAGGGCAACTAGCCTCCCTCCCCCTCCCACGCCCATCATTCCCCAAACACATCCATTCATAATTTTGAGATAGCCATTTTGTTCAGCGTAGTTGATTTCCAGATAGAAAATATGTTTTTGAGGAGGACACTCCCCAGAACCTTCAGGGCAAGGTTTTTAAGATATGCCCTGGGGGCATATAAGGTTTTTTTATAGAAGGCGTTGTCGTAGAAACTTCAAAAAAAGGCTCATTCGATTGGAAATTCAAAGGGATAGTGCCCTTTTAATAGTCGAAAGTGATTGGAGGGCAACTAGCCCCCCCCCACGCCCATCATTCCCCCAAACACATCCAATACAAATTTGGGATAGCCATTTTGTTCAACGTAGTTGATTTTCAGATAGAAAACATGTTTTTGAGGAGGACAGTCCCCACATCCCTCAGGGCAAGGGTTTTAGGTTATGCCCTGGGGGCATATAAGGTTTTTATAGAAGGCGTTGTCGTAGTAGAAACTTCAAAACAGGCTCATTCGATTGGAAATTAAAGTGCTAGTGCCCTTTTTAATAGTCGAAAGTGATTGGAGGGCAGCTAGCCCCCCCCCCCCCACGCCCATCATTTTCCCAAACACATCCAATCAAAAATTTTAAGACATCCATTTTACTAAACGTAGTTTTGAGTTCTGGAAATTAGGTCTTTGAGGATTACAACTCCCCAAAGCCCTCAGGGCAAGGGTTGTAATTTAAGGATTCTCCGAATCCTTCATATTATTTCTTATGGAGGGATGCTCCTATAAACTTTAGAGAGGGCTCATTTGATTGAAAATTGAAAGTTCTTGTTCACTTTTTAAGAGTCAAAAGATATTGAAGGGCAACTAGCCCCTCTCCCTCCTCCACGCCCTAAATGCACCAGATAAAAAATTTTGAGCTAGACATTTTGTTAAAATAGTTCAAAATTCTGATAACAAAAAACTCCGGTGTCGACACAGCCCACCAAGGCCCAGGGGTAGGCGTTGTAATTTATGCCCTGGGGCATAACTTATTAAGGGGGGTTTATAACTTATGGGAAGGGGTTTTGTATGGGAAGAACAAATAGGAAATCTATTATAATTATCCAATTATAAGGTTAAAATACATACTCTGTGATAGATGCAAAATTGCTTTGGCACACAAATTCCTATTAAGGTCAATTCCAAACAGTCGTGATCCCTTTGTGTCAGCAAGTGAAATGGTCTAAACCCCCTTATTGGAGCTATTTTTTCAATCCATTCATTGTCGTCAATCGCTGTCCACAAGTTATGCAAACTGTCTATTGTTCATATATAAAGTTTTTATCAAAGAAGTAGTCGTATAGACTTTGAAAAAAGCCTCATTCGATTTAAATTGAAAGTTCTAGATCCGTTTTTTAAAGTCAAGAATAATCGGAAAGTAAGCACCCCCCATGCCATAAAAACTTGAAACTTTTTGCAATCAAAAACAGACAAAAATTAATTAAAAAAAAACTTTCCGAAAAATAAGTTTTTCAAAGAAAAGTAAAGGCCATTTTAAACTTAAGCTCAGGAGATACAAATACCTGTTAAAATTCAAACTCAAAACGACAGAAATTACTATTAAAGAATAAATGAAACCCAATACGAACAGAAATTAAATAAACAATCATAGCAAAAAACATACAACAAGTAATAATATAAATGAATAAATAGATCTTAAAGCGAGTAATGCTTAGATTGAATATGAAAAGCAAGCTTTAAAACGAAAACAAATATTTTGCTGTTAAAATATAAATGAAACTTTAAAACGAACAGAAATTAAATAAACAATCAATGCGAAAAAACATACAACAATATATATTAATGTAAATGAATAAATAAATCTTAAACGAATGAAACTTAAATTGAATATGCAAATCAAGTTTGAATCGAATAAAAAATAACTACAAACAAGATTTGGGTATCGTCTCACTTCAGAAGCCTAAAACCTACTGCGTCATTGGCGCTTTACTGAAAACGAATTATATTACAAATGTTTTCTTTTGTACTTAATATTGAAAATAAATATTAAAATTACAGTAAAATTTTGAACTGATGAGCTTTTAGCAATTAATATCATTATGCATCAAATATTCAGTTTAATTTATTAGTTCTTTCAAGATTGGTCAAGACAAATATAGTTTCACTACAAGCAAAATTTGGATACTGCCCCCTTCTTTAACTTTAAAAACCTTAAGCCTTCTGCGTCATTGGTGCTTCACTGAAAACGAATTACTCGTACATTACAAATTTATTATTTTCCAGTTCTTACAGCATTGAAAATGAAAATAAAAAATTACAGTGAAAATAAATCTTGAACTGATTATCTTTCAACAATTAATATCATTATATATCTAATATTCAATTTGATTTTGTTTATATTTTCCAAGACTGTTCAAGACTCATATAGTTTTGCCGTTTTTTTTTTTTTTAACTCTGCCATTTTTTTGTAACTAATCGTGTTAGTTTGTTATGAGAACATTCTATGGCTTCTAGGCATTTCTATTTTGAGCGGAAAACTGCACCTCAAACTTTGTGGAACATGCATTTTCTTGCATGAAACACCAAAATTTAATAAAATGTCAAGTTTCAGAGTGTTCCACCCCTCGCAAGCAAGTGCCATTGGTATTTTTGAATTCGCATGGTCAATTTAGGGGGTGGAGGGTAGGCTAATTCTCGTAGCAGCCCAATTCCGTGTGGTATGGTTCACATTTTCAACACCTGACGTCCGGACTATCATATAATCTACCAAGCATACAACTACCCCAAATCAGTATCAATAAATAAATGAAACCCAAAACGAACAAAATTAAAATAAATATTAGAGTCAAACTCAAAACAAGCATAAATTAATGTGATTAGGGTTCAAAACCCCTATGCTTTCTAAAAGCCAGAATATAGTTTGTACATTTCTGAAAAAAAAATTCAAATGAGTTTACTGAAAAAAAAAGTGCATTGTCAATTTAATAGACATATGCTGATATTTATTCCCTAAAATCTTAATTAATTTTTTATTTCTTAAAGTTACAAAAGTGAAAATATTTCAAAGAATTGTTTTTGAGTAAAGCGCCAATGACGCAGTAGGTTTTAGGCTTTTGCAGTGAGATGATACCCAAACTCTTGTTTATAGTTATTTTTATTCGATTCAAACTTGATTTGCATATTCAATTTAAGTTTCACTCGTTTTAAGATTTATTTATTCATTTACATTAATATTTTATTGTATGTTTTTTCGCATTGATTGTTTATTTAATTTCTGTTTGTTTTAAGTTTCATTTATACTTTAATAGCAAAATATTTGTTTTCGTTTTAAAGCTTGCTTTTCATATTCAATCTAAGCATTACTCGCTTTAAGATCTATTTATTCATTTATATTATTACTTGTTGTATGTTTTTCGCTATGATTGTTTATTTATTTCTGTTCGTTTTGGGTTTCATTTATTCTTTAATAGTAATTTCTGGTCGTTTTGAGTTTGAATTTTAACAGGTATTTGTATCTCCTGAGCTTAAGTTTAAAATGGCCTTTACTTTTCTTTGACAAACTTATTTTTCGGAAAGTTTTTATTAATTAATTAATGTAGATGGGCTTCCTTTGGATATACAATTTAAGCCGGTTGCTTTAGCCAATCGGTAATTCTTTTTCATCCAAAGGGATAAAATACTTCACTTTACAATTTTTCTCTTGTTTAGTGACTAAATACGTGGATTATTATTACTACTACTAACAACTCACCGTAGCACCAAGCCGCCTGAGGCCAAAAACAGCTACGCACACTCCTCCTCCATCCCATCTATTTAAAGCCTCCTTGCTTACACCCTCCCACGAAGTTCCTATTTCCTTTAAATCTTTCTTTATGACGTCCTCCCACCCCAGACGAGGACGACTTTGTTTTCCGTTTAGCCCTAGACGGTTGGCCGAAAAGGACAATCTTCGGCAATCTGTCATCCTTCATCCGCACAATGTAGCCTAGCCATCTCAACGTAGATTACGTGGATTATTAGGTCAGTTTTTAAACATGCCAGGCAATACTGTGGCAGCATAGAGCAATGCACTGGAAAGTTTCTGCAACTAAATTCCACTTGAGATAATTTGGGAAATTGAAATCAGCATTTAAGGGCTCGAAAAAGCTGCTTAGTATGACAGCTTTCTGATAAATTAAGTGTCTCAAGGAAGAATACATTGTAGATTATCTATACTCTCTTTCTTCGTGGCAGTATTTATTTTTGTGCATCGCCTGAAAGAGATCTTAATCCCTTATATGATTCTTAAATAAAACCCCGCGTCAGGGGCGGATCCATGATTTTTTTAGGGGGGGGGGGGGGGCAAAATAGGTAATCCGATAAACTTGCGCCAGGAGCAAGTTTATTTAGCGCAAACTTGCGTTAATTAAGTAAATTACACTACTTTAGACTATGTTAGGGGGCGTGCCCCCTTTGCCCCCCTGGATCCGCCACTGCCTCGCGTTCGCTTAAGCCTATTGCAATTATTTTTTCAATATCGGATTTTGACACAGTTCTTTAAGGATTTTGAAAAAATAATTGCAATAAGCTTAACCGAATGTGAGATAAGTTAGGCAACTGACCACTTGCGTGTCAGATATTCTTGATGTACCTCGTATCGAAAAATATTAGTAAAAGTGTATATTGGCTCACACAACTTGATTTATAAAGCCGTGGAAAGGAGATTGAATAGACTTATCAATGACCGGACAAGGAATCTGATAGAGATAGATTTTATTTTATTACGTGACAACAGAAAAAAAAAATGTTAAGAAAACAAAGATTGAAAACTTTAAAAATCAGGTTTAAAAAATCATTTAAAAAATCTAATTTTTTTGCCATTTAATCCATAATCCCTATTGAGGACTCATTGACAGGTAGGCTTCATTATAGAGCTGTTTTTCGGTCCAATTTCGAAGAGGTTTTGTAATCTATGATTATGTATATTTATGATTATGATTATTATGGTTATATTTATGATAATTTATGATTATGGAAAAGCTAAGATTTTAGGTAATGCTAAGCAGTAGGGATGTCTTACTTTTTGCAATCGTTTCGAACGCTCATGTATTATCTTTTATTTTGTATGGAAATGTCCACCAGGAAATTGTTTACAATGGGTGGGGCCTTAAAGTATCGTTGACCAGGGGAGGACAAGTGTAGTTGGATATTATTTTTAATTCTCATTTATTCTATAGAATGTAATTTTTTAAAGAATATCCATTGGGCACCTTCCCTAAAATCATTGATTTGGTGTATACGTCACTAAAACACTGGAAAACGTGGTTCTATTGAAGGATATTTTCAAAACACATCGCTGAAATATTTACAACTCTGGTGCTTTAAGGAATGTCTACAACCTTGAACATTTAAATTATCGTCACTTTGGACCAATCAGGACTGTTTATAAAAGAGTAAACTTTGATTTGAAGTTAATGATTATTCCTAGACAATGATGTCTGTCAAAAACATGCTTGTGAGCCGGACTTAAGCCCCATTTACACCTATGCAAAGGTAGACAAACACATCTGTTCGCCATCTGAACCAATCAGGGCTGCTTATAAAAGAAAAAGCAAGATATGATTGGTAGTTTACGATTATGCTTAGACAATAATGTCTAGCTAAAGATGCAGGTGAATTGGACTTAAAGTAAATAAAGAAATTGAGTAGATAAAGAACCACAGTAGAGAGAATGTAATACAGTATCGACAAGGGCTATACTCTACTCTCCGTTAAAAAAAAAGTGAACACATTTAAAATCACACAAGATTCATACTTTGCCTTCGCGCGCGCGCGATTCCGATGTACATATCACGAGAAGCCTATGGAAAAAACCTGTTTCTTTTTGTCTGACCACCAGCAACCAAACTAAGGTTGTGACGTATCAAACAGTTAGGGGTAACGAACTGTAAGTAAGGAGCGACCCGGCTCAATAGTAACCGAAACTCCAAAAAATGGAATTTTGATACCAGTAGATACACCAAAAGAATCGAATTTTCATGATGATTTCCCAATATATAAGTTTCATCAAGTTTAGTTGTACCTATCAAAAACTACGAGCCTGGAACAATTTGCCTTATTTTCGAAAAAAGGGGAAAATACCATCTAAAAGTGATAGAATGTTAATCAATATCAAACCATCAGATTCAGCGTAAGAGAAAACCCTAATGTAGATGTTTGAAGCTCCTATATGCAAAAATGTGGAATTTTGTATTTTTTGCGAGAAGAAAGATCACGGATGCGTGTTTATTTTTGTTTGTGTTTTTTTTTCCAAGGGTGATCGTATCAATCCAGTAGTCCTAGAATATCGTAAGAGGGCTCATTCGAGCGGAAATTAAAATTTCTAGTGCCCTTTTTAAGTGACCAGAGCAATTGGAGTGCAACTAGGGCCCCCTCCCACGCTCAGTTTTTCCCAAAATCACCCGATCAAAATTTTAAGATAGCCATTTTGTTCAGCATAGTTGAAAATTCAATAAATATGTCTTTTAGGATGAATTAATCCTCCACAGTTCCGGGGGAAGGGCCGCAAGTTATGAACTTTGCCTATTAATTGCATGTAGTATTGATTATTGGGATATATACAGACGTTTTCAGGAGGGTTTTTTTTTTTTTTTTGGGGGGGGGGGAGGGGTCGGTGGAGGGGGTTACGTGGAGGATCTTTCCATGGGGGAAGGGACATTTCTATGAAGGGGACACTGGATTTCCCAGCATCATTTAAAAACGATCAGAAATTAAATTGAAAATACAATTTTGTCAACTGAAAGTAGGGAACAACATTAAAACTTAAAACGAACAGAAAATTATTACGTATATGAGGGGGTTCATCCCATAGTCAATACCTCCCTCTTTACACTAAAGTTTTTTTAGTACTTTCATAAGAGCTATCTATTCTAATTAAACGGCCTTTGTGATTAAGGGGTCTTAAAGAATTGGAACAAAATTTGAAATTATCGTAAAGAAAGAGGTATTGAATAGGGGCCAAACCCCCTAATATACGTAATAAAAATATATGAATATAGAAGTTCGTTACGTAAGTTAATTCGTAAGTTACGTCAGAATAAAATTTCGAGAAAGCCATTTAACCAAAAAAAGTAAAAATAATGTGCAAATTTCGTTTTAATTATTCACGTACGGTGAGCCAAAATCAAACCTAAATTAATTAAAAAAAGTTCAGGAATTAAATAAAAAAAAACAAGTTTCTTTAACTGAAAGTAAGGAGCGACGTTAAAACTTAGAACGAACAGAAATTATTCCGTATATGAAAGGGGCTGTCCCCTCCTCAACGCCTCGCTCTTTACGCAAAAGTTTTTTATTGTTTCAAAAAATGAAATCAAAAATAGTCAAACTTTAGTGTAAAGAGCGAGGCGTTGAGGAGGAGACAGCCCCTTTCATATACGGAATAATTTCTTTTCGTTCTAAGTTTTAATGTCGCTCCTTACTTTCAGTTAAAAAAACTTGTTTTTTATTTATTTAATATTGCCAGGGACGATACGCGCGGTATCAAATGAGTATCATGTTTGAAAAAAGAAGACTACAGTTCTACAGTGATAAAGAGCAGTCAAAACATGACAACTGCCACCTATATATAAAATCAAGCACAAATGATTATAAAACCATTTCTTCACGTAGATTTACATGCAACTTATAAACAGATATTCCAAGCTAACATCAAGGCGGTTAATACCAATCTATTAACCAGGTCATTAATAATGTAATAATATGAGAAAAAAAGGGTTTAATGAGTTGTCCAATATTATACCAGAAATTTCAATTTTGACTAATCAGGTGTAAAATACTCGTGGATCCTAATTCATTCATTGTCAAATAGGAACCAAAAATGAACCACTATTTTTAAAAGGAAAGGCATCGGGTTGTAATAGCTAGGAACTTTCATCAACAAAATCCTGGAACTTCCAGCCAGAGAGAAAAGAAGTTTGGTATTGTTTGTTGGTACTCTGCAGCTGCAGTAACCAAAGAATGTCAACGTCATTAGAAGTAATTCAGGGTGGAAAAAGTTTCATGTGGGAGAAAGGGAACCCCGGTTGTCCACGTCCAAAACTGACATTACTAGTAGAAAAAGAGCGAAAATGAAATTATGTGAAACGCCAACATGCTCCTTAGTTTTTAGATTTTTTTTTTCGTAATAGCTCCAGAAGAAAAAGAAAGATTTTGAAGGCTCATATTACATAAAATAACCCGATTTGAAATTGTTGATACACTTTCAAACTAGTCTCCTTCATTACTGTAGTGTTAAAATAAATTAGAAACATACAGAAATCAAATTTAAGCGATATATTTTTTCACAAGAAACTAAAAAGTGACTTAAAAGTGAAAAAAAAAAAACACATTAAATGGAAGGGGATTTTTGTGACTCTTCTTAACAGTTTCTTTACGTTTTACGCTAAACTTTAACTTACGATTTAATCTATACTTTTTAGAATCCATCAAGTATTATATGGTGGTAATAATTATGAGCGTTTTGTTATCTATTTGCTTTCAAAAAAGGCCCAAAGGTTCGGCTGTTTCTTAGAAATACACGATTTGAAAGTGACGTACGTCTTTCTAAAGCGTAAGTTGAATTTAAACATTTAATAGAGAGTTGACGTGGCCAGCAGACACACGAAAAAAAAACAGAACAAACCGAAAAAAATGTATTTTTGAGAAAATGTCTTTTTTCGGTGCATTTATAAACAAATCTATCAATGTCGCACTGTACATTTGAGCAACACGACTTTATATCGTATATAGGTCACACACGTCATTCGGGTTGCCTTTTTTGGAAAAGGGATTGAAATTGTGGTTTTTACCCAGGTATGGTCCAATAGCCTTATCTCTTATGAAAGTATACTACACCTCCTTCGGTGTAACAGTTCATGAAGGTTCACTAGAGTAGGTCCTCCTTCGGTGCAACAGTTCATGAAGGTTCACTACAGGAGGTCCTCCTTCGGAGCAACACCTACTTCGGTGCAACAGTTCATGAAGGTTCACTAGAGGAGGTCCTCCTTTGGTGCAACACCTCCTTCGGTGCAACAGTTCATGAAGGTTCACTAGAGGAGGTCCTCCTTCGGTGCAACACCTACTTCGGTGCAACAGTTCATGAAGGCTCACTAGAGGAGGTCTTCCTTTGGTACAACACCTCCTTCGGTGCAACAGTTCATGAAGGTTCACTAGAGGAGGCTTGGTCCACTAATTAATTTCCAGAAAAATAGGGAAATACTCTTCACTTTTGGTGAAAACGATTTCTAGTTTGTGTTAACATATTATTATATCCGTTTGATTCCCTACTTTGTCGTAAGATTTTAATTGAATACCATTGACGTGCCATGAGTCTCCCACATCTCTACCCCTCTGCATCTTCCGATAAATCCATAAAATAATATTCTTATCCAATTAATAAAACTTAAAGACAAAAAAGGTCACATAAAAAATTTAATCAACATTCCAAGTTTTATATATCACACACATACTCTTAATACAAACATTAAATTATAATGAACGTTGAAACACCCCGAAATAAAGTCATTTGTGTTTATTGAACTCAAACTACAGATTAAATGAATAAAATAATAATAAAAAAGCAGCGTAGGATTTGAACATGTTGTAGCAGATTGGAGCTCGACCATCAAAATAAAAACAAAATCCCTTCAAAGCCAAATTCTGGGCAAATCCATATTGAAGTGACTAATTTGCTTGGAAAATAGAGCAAATGTAATGGGTCAAAACTAGGAAGGAAAAAGGATTTTACAGACTTCATTAATCGATATAGCAGGAAAAGGCCAACTGTTTTGTGATCTAATGGTGATCTAATGTTCAAGATAACTCTTTACTGTGTACAATGAAACCGCCATACTACATATACAAACCGCCGTAAATATATATATATATATATATATATATATATATATATATATAATATATATATATATATATATATATATTATATATATATATATATATATATATATATATATATATATATATAATATATATATATATATATATATATATATATATATATATATATATATATATATATATATATATATATATATATATATATTATATATATATATATATATATACTAAAATAAACAGCAATTTTTTATTTAAGGGACTTGTTACGGGATCAAATGAGCAGGCTCTTTCATACAAAAATTCTATAATCCAACTAGCACCATTAGTTTGGATCCCACCTTGGGTATCTACAAAAATATACGACTTTTGAGTATCATTAATAATATAATCACAGATTTTCATTGAGATTCCTCTCCTTCTCTGCTTTCCTTAAAAAGATATGTTGTCCAATAAACAAAATTAAATAGTGCAAAAATCACAGGGAAAATGATCCTTGATACAACATCGATGCGCTTTGATCGAGATGGAAATTTTGATATCCAGGACTTCCAGCAGCTGTCTTGTCGAGAGGGAATATGCAGTTCGTACTGACGGATCTTATCCACCGGGAACGTGTCAGGTCTGAGTCTTGTCATTGGCTGAAAAAGGTAAGCAAATAGAATTGTAAAGGATTATATCTCTAAGCTAATAAGCATGAAAAAACAATCTGAAAGCAAGGGTTGGGAAACGAAAGGATTTGAACACACTTTTACTTGTCTATTCACGAATCGACAAGGCAAAAATAAAATATCGATAAAATTAAATCTAGAAACATAACACAAAAAGGTTTGTTCTTGCGTGAATCAGACCATGGGGGAATTCTATTTACGCGGGTAGGGGTTAAAATTTTCAACTTAGAGGGAGGGGGAATGATGCGCCGGATGCCATTTTTATGTCTACAATTCGCTTAACTGAGGGAATCTCGGTCCCCGAACCATCTGTCTATTGGTCAATTGATATGCCCATTCAAGCAAGCGAGTGCCAATAGAAAGGTTCAAAGGTCTGATCAAACAGAAGAGAGCTAGACAAAGAGCTGTTGAAGTTGACTCAAGAAAAATGGTTATAGAACCTTGGGATTTAGTCTTTTATAAAAGCCTAATGCGACATCTGTTTTAAGCACCTTCTTGAAAATACTTTAGGTATGACTCAAAGATTAGCCCCTCCACCGCCATCTAAAAGCCTATGTAAGTCGTTCCAGGTAGACCCCAGCACCACGCTGATGAGGGAAGACCGGCGAATTTTTCTGCGGTGGGGCGCCAAAAAACAGCGCGCCGCGCCGCCGGTAAGATGTCGGCGGGGCGCTGCCGGCGCGATCAATGTTGACCGCAAACATTAATGTTTTCATCAGTCTTTTTCAAATCACAGCTTAAATTTATAACAGTTTCGAGCCTATTCATGAGTTCAAAAATTCACAAGTCGCTGGCTGGAAACTAGTCTTCTTCGTTATTCATCAAGAGAAGTAGAAATATGGTAGAAACGAAATGGCTGTGGCGTTTCAGAACCCTTGCATAATACGAGTAGTTGAAGTATCTATTAGCTATGTATTCTTAACATAAAAATTATCAAAATTAGTAGTTTTTTTCATCGAGCATTACTGCATACAAAACTTCAAATACCGTATCACAAAATTCGTCAGTTATCTGGGTAAAAACTTTGAATACAGCTTTGAACTTAGAAGCTTAATTTTTTCATAATGCCCTTTGCCTATATCCGTTTTGTCACCTTTAAAACAGTTGAAATGGGCGACTTTGACATTAATTTTTTTTTTTTTTTGCTCTTTAGGATTCCTAAAAAGCCTTCTTGCATTAAAATTGGTTTTTAATAACAATTTAAAAAAAAATACATTTTAAAGTTTTTTTGGCTATTATTTTATTCTAAGTGAAATAAACTTGATTTTTGTGGCAAACGCTATCGATTTTGACAGACTTTGGTATCAATCGGCTGGAAAATAATCAGTGAATCGACTGCGATTGAAAACAAGACTCAAAACCTCTGTCTCTTCTCTTTTCTGGACCTTCATAACTATTCAAACACGGCGGAAATAATTTTTAATCTGAGCAGTGTTGCCGGATATTGACTGTTGCGCTGGCGGAATTGTGCCCGAAATTCGTAGTGCAGTGTTGCCACCTTGTGTGCTGATTCAAAATTAGCCAAAAAAGCAAAAAAAAAAATTGTGACGAATATGAGCACAGGATCAAAACGTCCTCGTCAGTCTCCAAAAAAGGTGTAGATAAATGCTCAGCATGTGGATTGGGACTGGAAGAAGACGGAAAAGCCGTCCCTTGCGACGGTTGTGAACTCTGGTTGTGCGCGCCACATGTCTCGACATGTCTGATCCCGAATATGAACTATTTACTAGAATGAGTCGCCGTTTGGGATCCACGTGGCACTGCCCTAGGTGTAAACATAGTGATAAGCCTATCACACCTGAAATCATTCGTGAAATAGTGATTGATTCCCTTGCCACGTTCAAAGCAGATTTACAGAACGAACTTGAGATAAAATTCCAGTCACTATTGAAACCTCTGGCTGAACGAATTTCCTTAGTAGAGCAGGAAATAGCTTCTAAATGTTCCCAAGCTGATTTAAAACAACAGGTTACCACCTTAGTGTCAGTCGAAGTTTCTAAAGCTAAACAAAGCCTGTTCGATGAAATTTCCGGTAAAATTGACACAGACTTGCAGAGCCGAGTTCCAGTGCAGGACACTAACCAGGTTCAGCGCGTGAGCTTGGGAGAAATTGCACAAAAACAGAAGAATCTAATTTATTTGGCCCAGAAGAAGACGCTGCAGTGAACCAAAAGTTGCAGAATCAGGTGGACTTAAAGTTTATCAACGAAGAACTCTTGCGTGATTGCCCTGTGAAATGTTCCTTTTCTGTGAGATTGGGTCGTAAACAAGTTAATAGAAGTAGGCCGATAAAAAATGATATTCAAATCCCCGCTCGATCGCGATTTGGCCGCCTTCTTCTTAGTGAGTAAACAAGATGCTCTTAAAACTAAAATACCAAATTTTCGAGTTTCTCATGACAAAAGTGAAGCCGAGTTAATCGATAAGAAGAAGTATGATGTTCTAAAAAAATAGCTGAATGAGAAAATTAAAGCCGGAGAGAGCGGTTGGAAGATCAAGACACGCAAAAACGGACCGGAATTAGTTCACGAGGAGCCTTTTCGTCGCCAAGCCGGATTTGAGATGTCTGAGTGAAAATCTGCAAGTGATTTATACTAATGCTGACTGTTTGTCTACTAAATGGGAAGAATTTAGTGAGTTAACGCGGGTCCGTGTGCCACATGTGGTTGTTGTAACTGAAGTTTTGCCAAAACATTGTAATGACCCATTAGCTCTCTTTCAGCATCTAACTGATTATAGTTTAGTGTTTAATAAACAAGCAAAACGAGGGATATGCATTTATATTCATACATCCGTTAAGTTCAGTGAGATTGTTAACCCCATTTTTGATTTGGTTTCTGAGTGCCTTGTAGTTGATATTAAGTTACCTTCGCTGAATAATTATCTGCGTCTTGCTGCTTTTTACAGGAGCCCAATACTTGGTCCATCTAGTTGTGTAAATGATGCCAACATTTTGAATTGTTTGACTTATCTTGTGAAAAATAGTCACAAATTTTTTGTGGTGGGTGATTTCAACCTCCCTAATATTGATTGGCAGACGCTGAGCACATGTCAGCCAGGTGAGTCGTATGAACAGACTTTTTTAGATAGACTTGATGATTTGTTTTTGCACCAACATGTAAATAGCCCCACGCGGGCAAGAGGCGATTCTATTCCCTCAATATTGGATTTAGTAATTACGAAACATGTTGATGATATTTCCTGAGATTCCTGAGTAACTTCTCAGGTGCTTCCCCCAAGCAACTCAGGCGCGTCCCCAGGTGGCAGATAGGGGAACATCCTTCAGATATGGAGGATACCCTCGAATATTAAATAAGAGGGCGCGGACCAAGGGGGGACCCAGTCTCTGGGGGTCTTAAATAGCCGGTGCACCCTTGTCTGGGGGATATAAATACGGACAGAGGTGGAGGTGAGCCCCTCTGATAGCGATCTTGCTGGGCCCACCGGCGCGTGGATATGTCCCGAAGACGTTAAACTCACCCCCAGTAATGGGATAAATTGCTTGGTGACGCCGTGATGCCAAGTGGGATGATCCTCCCAGCGAGGACAACTGCGAAGAGCGGAAGACGCACTCGAGGGTGTCAACGGTCCCGGCTAGAAGCAGAGAGGATTGGCTTGCCGTTGCTTCAAAAGCTAGCCAAGAAACTTTTCCTCTTTATGATTTATGACTAGGCAATCAATAAGAACACGAAATAGGGCTACCGCGTCCGGGGAAACCGACGGACAAGCTACCGCGTCCGGGGAAAACGACGGACAAGCTACCGCATCCGGGGCAACCGATGTATTGACAGCCAACAGCGTTGGAAACGAATCATGGCAACGTTTGACAAGTCCGTCACAAACGGACGCTAGACCGGTTTTATCTACAAAAATCACCACCAGAATCGGCACGTTAAATCTTCGGACACTTTCGAAACCAGGAAAGAAAAGACATGCTCCTCCGTGAAGCAAACCTCTACAATTGGGACATCATCGGCCTCTCAGAGACTCATCTACCAGGTATCAGCGAAGAACAGATAGGAGACGCAACCCTCCTGCTTTCTGGAAGACAAGACGGAACACACAGACAAGGAGTAGTCGGCTTTTTGCTGACAAAAGCAGCAAGGAAATCTCTTCTATCAGTGGTGTCTGTCTCGGGAGAGATTAATGATGATCCGACTCAAAAGCAAGTTCAAAAACCTCTCCGTGGTACAGGTCTATGCTCCGGATTCATCAAGGTCGGACGAAGAGTCGGAAGATTTCTACTCTCAGCTCCAGAGCCTTGTCGACACCATTCCGAACAAAGACATCGTGTTAATCCTCGGGGACTTCAATACCATCGTGGGGAGTGACAATAGCGGAAACGAAGATGTCATGGGCAAGTTCGGGATCGGACAGATCAACGGCAGAGGAGAACGACTCACTGAATTCTGCCGAGATAACGAGCTTTTTATCACAAACACAATGTTCAAGCACAGACGAAAGAGAAAAGTCACGTGGTGGTCCCCGATGGAAGGACTGCCAACATGATAGATTATATACTGGTATCCAGCCGATTGAAAGCTTCATTCACAGACACAGTGACGCTAGGAGGTGGGGACTTTGATAGTGATCACAATCTCCTCATGTCATCGCTTCGCCTAAGATTAAAGGCCGTTGTCAAGCCGAAACAAAAAGTTCCAATATTCCGGATAGAAGCCCTTAAAGACCTTAAGACGAGACAAGAGTACAGAATGCAGCTCAACGAACGACTGTCAAAGACCTTGCAAGAAACACCTGATCTGCTGAGTCCAGCCGACATCAATCTACTTGTTTCACAAAGCAGCCTGGCCGTATGCGAGACAGCTGAGCTCGTCCTCGGCCGTAAATCTGCAGAAGACAAGCCATGGATTACCCAGGAGATTACTGATATGTGTACCGAGAAACGAACTCTCCAAAACAAGCAAGATCGAGAAAGCAAGGATAGATTCAAAAACCTTAAACGTCAAATTGAGAAGAAAACCCGCCAAGCACTAAAAGACATGATTACTGAAAAATGTCGGCAGTGTGAGGAGGACTCCCGTAGGGGTAACTCACACCTCATGTTCAAACGTGCTAGAGAGCTGACAAACCGCAAAGAAGCGAAATGCCTCGATCTCTTAGATAAAAATGGACACAAAATCACTACTTGTGCCGGAATCCGAGATCGCTGGAAAGAATACTTCCAGGAAAAGCTTAATCTCACAGTAAACCCAGATCCTGAAGAGCTTCGAAAGTTCCCAGCACACAGAGATGAGGAACCACCCCACCACCCTTAAGGTCAGAAGTAGAAGCCGCACTCAAATCCCTCAAGTCAAATAAGGCACCCGGAATAGACGGTATACAGGCAGAACTGCTAAAAGTGGAATCTGATATTGTCGTTGATCTGTGCCACAAAATAGTAACAGCTGTATGGGAAATAAAATACTTCCCCGAGTCTGGTCGAAATCTGTCATAGTGCCCTTGCACAAGAAAGGATCTAAAAGTAACTGCGAAAACTACAGACCCATATCGCTTACTTGCCAACCAGCTAAAATCCTTACGAAAATTCTCCTTGATCGGATCAGAAACCTGACAAGACACGTAATCCCTGAACATCAAGCTGACTTCCGTCAAAACCGATCCACCGTAGACCAAATTTTTGTGATCAGACAGATTATGGAGAGATACCTGGAATTCGGGAAAGAGCTATACCAGCTGTTTATCGATTTCAAACAAGCTTTCGATCTAGTTTGGCGAGATGGCCTATGGCACATCCTGGCACACTACGGTATTCCCACTGACATTATTGACATTATCAAGAGCATGTACGAGAAGTCGAGAAGCATGGTGCAGACCAGCGAAGGCTTTACTGAAGAATTCTCAACCTCTTCAGGAGTGGTGCAAGGATGCCTACTCTCCCCTACTCTGTTCTGCCTATTCCTGAATGCTGTACTGGCACTGGTGCCAATGACACGGGAGCACTCATGAGTGGACACCTCTTTGACTTGCTTGCATACGCCAATGACATTAATCGCCTAAACGAACAACTAGAGGAACTGCAATCAAGCGCTAACGATATTGATCATGCAGCTAGTTCCTTTGGGATGAAAATCAATGCTAACAAGACAAAAGTCATGAAGGTAACGCGGCATACAGATACAGGCCTTCAACCCAGAAAAATTATGATCCAGGGGGAAGAGATCGAGTGGGTTGACCATTTCGTTTACCTAGGAAGTGAGCTGACGTCCACAAACGACTCCTCAAAAGACGATAAACGACGCCTCGCCCTTGCCTCAGCATGCTTCAAGTCATTGCGATCGATCTGGAAAAACAAACATCTGTCGCTGAAACTAAAAAACACGCCTTTTTCGAGCTCTTGTGGTTCCAGTAGCAACGTACGGAGCAGAGACATGGACCTTGAAAGCAGAAGACAAACGCCGGTTGGCGGCCTTTGAAACAAAATCCCTCAGGAAGCTTGCTGGCATCACCTACCTTGACCGAATATCAAACGAACGGCTATTGTCTCCGCTCAACTATTCCCAGACCATCATGCAGACCATCCAGCTTCAACAGCTTCGATGGTTAGGCCACGTTCAGCGGATGTCCCCAGCCCAACTTCCAAAAATTGCGCTTGAAGGAAGGATTGATGCCTCCGCCCAAAAGGACGACCTCCCAAGGACTGGAGGGAAAACTTTCCCAGCCATCCCCTGTCGGTACTCCTTCGGACTGCAGCGAACAGGGAATCGTATAAGAAGCTTTGCCATAGTTCAGTCAGAGGAGAAGCCCCGAGTTGGCCAATCCGGCCGGATGGGAGTTAAGTAAGTAAGTAAGTAAGTTGATGATATTTTAGGCTTGGAAATGTTTTCTCCACTAGGAAAAAGTGACCATTCTGTAATTCAAATTACTATGAATACGTTTGTCCAGCGAGAAAATACTGATTCTCGTAGGTATGATTATGCTAGGGCTGATTATCAGTCAATGAGGGAATTCCTTGTGTCTTTGAATATCAGGGATGAGCTGCAGAAAGGAAAAGTGGCGCCTGACGTTGCATTTGAATTTTTTAAACTGGGATTGATAGAATGTAGGGATAGATTTGTTCCTTTGATTAAAAAATATTCTGGCCAAAGGAAGAGACCAAAACTACTTAGACATATACTCAAGTCAATCCAGGAAAAAAATCATCTTTGGAGATCTTACACTAAACTAAAAAATTGAACAAAAGATTTCGCAAAAACCAAGTTCTTTGAATCAGGATGATGACACGTGGTCATTGTATAAACGTGCTAGGAACAGGGCCACAAAGTTGTTAAGAGCGAATAGGGAAGTAGTGGAATCACACATTATTCAGTCGAGCAAAACTTGCCCAAAGCAGTTTTGGAAATATGTAAATAGAAACAAGCCGAACTTTTCACGAGTAACTGCACATTCACGCATCCGGTTACACAAGAAAAAATTGATGACGATTTTGATAAAGCATGCATATTTAATGAAACTTTTGCATCAGTTTTTTGTTACACGTAACCAGACACATCATGACCAAGATTTAGTTCAGGGAATACAAAGTGAGACTTTATCATGTAATGATATAGACTTTAGTGTTGCAGAGGTTCATCAAATACTTAAAAAGCTTGATACATCTAAGTCCCCAGATATAGATGGATTTCCTAACACTATGATAATACAGATTGCTGATGTAATTGCACAACCGCTTACGCTTCTGTACAATCAGTCCTTGGAGACAGGTTCCTGTCCCTCAGGTTGAAGAAAGCAATGGTTAAACCCCTACACAAAGGCGGTCTAAAATCAGATTTTAAAAATTACCGTCCGATCTCCATCACATCTATATTTTGCCGGGTTATGGAAAAGCTGATTGTTGCAAGAATCCAAACTTATTTTGATGAAAATAATCTTTGGAATCCTGCCCAGCATGGTTTTCGTAAGAGAAGGTCTTGCAACACTCAACTTCTGGAAGTTATTGTTGATTTTCAGCATTATGCTGATCTTGGTATACCGTTTGATTGCATTTACATAGACTTCGCCAAAGCTTTTGACAAAGTTTCAATGTCACAACTAGTTGAAAAATGTCGACTCTATAATATTGGTGTAAGAACTGTTGATTGGAATGCTGATTATTTGCGTGGTAGGTCTCAACAGGTAGTTGTCGGTGAAGCAGCATCTCAATCAATTGATGTCCTGAGTGGGGTACCCCAGGGTAGTTGCTTGGGCCCTATACTCTTCTGTATTTTTATCAATGATTTACCATCTTGTGTTTGTCATTCGTCAGTGAAGTTGTTTGCTGATGATGCTAAAATTTACCGACCAATATTAACTACCGATGATGAGCCTATGCTTCAAGAAGATCTTGATTCAATAACACGATGGTGCGAGTCTAATTCGATGTTTGTAAATGCATCAAAATGTGCAGTGCTTCATTACGGGAATAAAATCAGCTCAGCCGTGCATACTCCCTATCTGGCTCACAAATACCGTCAGAAGAATTTGTACGCGACCTCGGTGTTCACTTTGATACACATTTAAAATTTGATAGACATGTTTCGACTGTAGTAAGAAATGCAAATTACCAACTCCTCACTTTAAAACGGAATTTCAGGAGTTTAATCTTAAGAATTTTATGTTACTTTATAAATCATTTGTTCGGCCAGTTGTTGAATATAATACTTCTGTTTGGTTTCCTCTGAATGTAACAGACGAGCACCGAGTTGAAAAGATTCAGAGGCGGGCGACAAAAATGATCCCTTATTTGAAAAACCTTCCTTACGCACAAAGACTAACTAGGCTCCAACTTCCTTCACTGCATTTCCGACGTCGCCGTACCGACCTCATAAACACATTCAAATAATCAAAGGCGTGGACGATATTGAGGTAGGAAAATTTTTCGAATTCAGCCACTACCACTTGACACGACAGCATCCTTATAAAAATTTACCCACCAAGAACCCACAGGAAATCGGACACAATTCATTTGTTAATAGGGTCACAGACTCTTGGAATAATTTACCGCCAGAAGTTGTTGAAGCCGGATCAGTTGAATCGTTAAGAATATGTTGGTTGATAGCCAGTTTTACACAAGTGCCTTTTCAGTTAGACCTTTGTGTTGCCTTTCATTTTATTATATATTGTATTAGTACGACAAGCTTTTTAGTTTACCGTTATGTGGATTAATAAAAAAATAAATAAATAAATGTAGGCTAACGCTGAACTGCTGCTTTTTTATTGCTTTTGGCTTCTCTTTTGGATATTATTCATTTTTTCTTTTGGGGATTCATTTCAAATTATAAACTGATAAATACCTAATATCAGTTAAATTATAAACTGCATCTAAAAGGAGTGAATTTATCAAATTGAAAAATACATGATGAACACTTTACATGAGAACACTTCAATTACAATGAAACAAAAATAACTTAATGGTTTATTCGGTATGAAGAAAAATGAAGTGCGAGCTATTTTCTTAGATGAAAAATGAAAAGCTCATCCGTTTTTAAATGTAATTAAATGAAATAATATGCAGACTGAAGTAGCTCCAGGAAGATGTTGAGATTTTCATCCTAATTCGTCACTTTTAATCCAAGCAAAATGTTAGGACACTTAGTATCAGTTATTGAGTTTAAGCTTTGATTTCCAAATGCTCACAAAAATTACCAAATTTAAAAAAGTCGCAACAATAAGTCACCTGTGGTCAAAATACTCAAAGACTCCTCTTTGATCCCCACCCAGACTCAAAGCTTCTGCTATGGTCATTTCCATGGAAATCTCCAAAGAGTTTCTTTTTCAAATAGCTTTCAAGCGTAGTTAGGGGTATTTAGCCTCTTTTGCTTTTCTTCAAAGCTTTGAAAAAAGTGTTATAATATTCCAAATGTTACATTTGTTATATTTGTGCATATTTTTGGTAATCATTTGTGGAGTGATCGATTTTTTTAAACCACAGTAGATACGTTAGAACATTGCAACATCTAGTACCCTGAGGTCATAAGACTGTCAAAGACTCCTCCTTGAGCCTCCCAAATTGAAAGCTTTCATTATGACCTGGCCTTTTAATGTAACTTGGGCAATGGACCAAGGGCGCCATTGTCACTCGAGCGCAACGCTAGGTGGGGATGTCGATATCACTTTCGTCACACCAATTCGTTTTAGTGTGAATCTGCCGGGTACTTATGAATGAATGTTTTCAAAGTAAACCCGTTTCATCAATAAGAAAAAAACGGGTTGGACGCTTATGTCTCTTTCCCTTTGGACGATAAAACCATGCAAGTGCTGTATCAAGTATAACTCACGAAAATCTTGTTAATTTTTGTCAACTTTTCAACTTTTTGGCATACCTGCTTTCAATAAAAAAAAAATCAAGGTACTATCTCTTAAATATAATAACCCCCTATGCCCCCCTCTGGATACCCTCTTGATAGGATACCGTCTCTGCTTAAAAAAAAATTAACTTATTGGCACACCTGCTTTAAAAAAAGTCGAGGTATTGTCATTTAAATAAGATAGCTCACTACCCCCCCCCTCTGGATACCACCATGATAGGATGCCGTCTCTGCTTTAAATTAAAAAAAATTAACATTTTGGGATCCCTGCTTTCAATAAAAAAATTCGAGATATTATCATTTAAATGTAATACCAGTAGAGAGGGGGGTACCGGCCCCATTGCTCACCACTGCTGCCATCTACAATTTGGTCTAACGCTGACGGGCTATAATTTATTCAAGGATTATCGATCCACGAGGGGGAAGTGGATTTCTGAGAAATTGATTTGCATAATCGAGGGGAATTATTGATCTACGAAAGGGGAATTAATTTGTTGTTTCTAAGGGGAATTATTGATTTACGAAAGGGGAACTAAGAAACAAATATGGCTTCTTTGATCTTAGGTCTGAGGGATAAACGATCTTTAGGTCAGAGAGAAAAATTAATATTCTATTTTTAAATAAGGCTTCATTGATCTTTAGTGTCAGGAATTAGAAATGACATCACTTGTTATCTTGGAATTATGCGGAAGTCTAAAGAGATAGAAAAATCCTTTTTTAAATACGGCTTTACTGATCTTTAAGTCAGAGAATAAATTGGTATTCTGTCGAAACCATAATAATATAGCTAGGAACATCTTAGAGATGAAGAGATTAACGCGGAAAAGGGTTTCCTAGGAATTTCAAATATGACACCGCAGGGTTGCCAAAACAAAAGGAACACGCAGAATTACTTTTAGGGGATTATTTGGACCAAACCGTTTGAGACATTTTAGAAGATGATTTAGGCGAAACCGTTTGAGGCATTTTAGAAGATGATTTTAGAAGATGATTTAGAAGATGATTTGGGGTGAAACTCTGTGGTCGTTATAATACACAAGTTCTATTTGAACAGTGTTGTGAGGTCCTCTACCACAACCCCAAAGGGCCCTCCTACCCCAACCCCAAAGGGTCCTCCTACTCAAATCCCAAATGCCCCCCCCCCTCCAACCCCAATCCCCCCCCCCCCCCCCCCCCCAAGCCCCCCCTCCCCCCCCGAGCCCCCAAATGCCTCCGAGCCCCAAAGGCCCCCCAACTTTTTCCCCCGAGCCCCCCCTATTTTTTAATATTTTTTTTTTATTTGTGCATTTTGATATACAAAAGGGCCCCATCCTCCAAACTTTTTGGCTCCCCCTCCCAACATTAGTGTTTTGTTGTGGTTTACCTTGTCACAGTTAAATTCTCTTGATTTTTCAAAGTCCATTTGAATTTCTTTCATTGAAATGCAAGAGTTGGAATATTTCAGTAGTGTTTTGTCGTGATTTACCTTGTCACAGTTACATTCTCTAATTTTTCAAATTTCATTTTGAATTTCTTTCGTCAAATGCAAGCGTCGGAATATTTCAGTAGTGTTTTGTCGTGGTTTACCATGTCGCAGATATATTCTCTTGATTTTTCAAAGTTCATTTTGGATTTCTTTCATTGAAATGCAAGAGTTGGAATATTTCAGTAGTGTTTTGTCATGGTTTACCATGTCAAAGTTAGATTCTCTTGATTTTTCAAAGTTCATTTTGAATTTCTTTCGTGAAATGAAAGAGTTGGAATATTTCAGTAGTGTTTTGTCGAGGTTTACCATGTCACAGTTACATTCTCTTGATTTTTCAAAGTTCACTTTGGATTTCTTTCGTTGAAATGCAAGAGTTGGAATATTTCAGTAGTGTTTTGTCGTGGTTTACCATGTCACAGTTACATTCTCTTGATTTTTCAAAGTTCATTTTGGATTTCTTTCCTTGAAATGCAAGAGTTGGAATATTTCAGTAGTGTTTTGTCGTGGTTTACCTTGTCACAGTTACATTCTCTTGATTTTCCAAAGTTCATTTTTGGATTTCTTTTGTTGAAATGCAAGAGTTGGAATATTTCAGTAGTGTTTTTTTTGTGGTTTACCTTGTCACAGTTACATTATCTTGATTTTTCAAAGTTTATTTTGAATTTCTTTCATTGAAATGCAAGAGTTGGAATATTTCAGTAGTGTTTTGTCGTGGTTTACCATGTCAGAGTTACATTTTCTTGACTTTTCAAAGTTCGTTTTGAATTTCTTTCGTGAAATGCAAGAGTTGGAATATTTCAGTAGTATTTTGTCGAGGTTTACCATGTCACAGTTACATTCTCTTGATTTTTCAAAGTTCATTTTGGATTTCTTTCGTTGAAATGCAAGAGTTGGAATATTTCAGTAGTGTTTTGTCGTGGTTTACCATGTCACAGTTACATTCTCTTGATTTTTCAAAGTTCATTTTGGATTTCTTTCCTTGAAATGCAAGAGTTGGAATATTTCATTAGTGTTTTGTCGTAGTTTACCTTGTCACAGTTACATTCTCTTGATTTTTCAAAGTTCATTTTTGGATTTCTTTCGTTGAAATGCAAGAGTTAGAATATTTCAGTAGTGTTTGGAATGGTTTACCTTGTCACAGTTACATTCTCTTGATTTTTCGAAGTTCATTTTGAATTTCTTTCGAAAGGATTTCTTTCCTTGAAATGCAAGAGTTGGAATAATTCAGTTGTGTTTTGTCGTGGTTTAACTTGTCACAGTTACATTCTCTTGATTTTTCAAAGTTCATTTTGGATTTCTTTCGTTGAAATGCAAGAGTTGGAATATTTCAGTAGTGTTTTGTTGTGCTTTACCGTGTCACAGTTACATTCTCTTGATTTTTCAAAGTTGAAATGCAAGAGTTGGAATATTTCAGTAGTGTTTTGTCATGGTTTACCTTGTGTAAATTAAATTCTCTTGATTTTTAAAGTTCATTTTGGATTACTTTCATTGAAATGCAAGAGTTGGAATATATCAGTAGTTTTTTGTTGTGGTTTACCATGTCACAGTTACATTCTCTTGATTTTTCAAAGTTCATTTTGGATTACTTTCATTGAAATGCAAGAGTTGTAATATTTCAGTAGTGTTTTGTTGTGGTTTACCATGTCACACTTACATTCTCTTGATTTTTCAAAGTTCATTTTGGATTTCTTTCATTGAAATGCAAGAGTTGGAATATTTCAGTAGTGTTTTGTCATGGTTTACCATGTCACAGTTACATTCTCTTGATTTTTCGAAGTTCATTTTGGATTTCTTTTATTGAAATGCAAGAGTTGGAATATTTCACTAGTGTTTTGTCGTGGTTTACCATGTCACAGTTACATGTTTTTGATTTTTCAAAGTTCATTTTGAATTTCTTTCGTGAAATGCAAGAGTTGGAATATTTCAGTAGTGTTTTGTCGAGGTTTACCATGTCACAGTTACATTCTCTTGATTTTTCAAAGTTCATTTTGGATTTCTTTCGTTGAAATGCAAGAGTTAGAATATTTCAGTAGTGTTTTGTCGTGGTTTACCATGTCACAGTTACATTCTCTTGATTTTTCAAAGTTCATTTTTTATTTCTTTCGTTGAAATGCAAGAGTTGGAATATTTCAGTAGTGTCTTGTTGTGCTTTACCTTGTCAAGTTACATTCTCATGATTTTTAAAATTCATTTTTAATTTCTTTCCTTGAAATGTAAGAGTTGGAGTATTTCGGTGGTGTTTTGTCGTGGTTTACCTTGTCACAGTTACATTCTCTTGATTTTTCAAAGTTCATTTTGGATTTCTTTCCTTGAAATGCAAGAGTTGGAATATTTCAGTAGTGTTTTGTCGTGGTTTACCTTGTCACAGTTACATTCTCTTGATTTTTCAAAGTTCATTTTTGGATTTCTTTCGTTGAAATGCAAGAGTTGGAATATTTCAGTAGTGTTTGGTATGGTTTACCTTGTCACAGTTACATTCTCTTGATTTTTCAAAGTTCATTTCGAATTTCTTTCGTTGAAATGCAAGAGTTTGAATATTTCAGTAGTTTTTTGTTGTGGTTTACCGTGTCACAGCTACATTCTCTTGATTTTTCAAAGTTCATTTTGGATTTCTTTCATTGAAATGCAAGAGTTGAAATATTTCAGTAGTGTTTTGTTGTGGTTCATTTTGGATTTCTTTCATTGAAATGCAAGAGTTGGAATATTTCAATAGTGTTTTGTCATGGTTTACCATGTCACAGATACATTCTCTTGATTTTTCAAAGTTCATTTTGGATTTCTTTCGTTGAAATGCAAGAGTTGGAATATTTCAGTAGTATTTTGTTGTGCTTTACCTTGTCACAGTTATATTCTCTTAATTTTTCAAAGTTCATTTTGGATTTCTTTCGTTGAAATGCAAGAGTTGGAATATTTCAGTAGTGTTTTGTTGTGGTTTACCTTGTCACAGTTACATTCTCTTGATTTTTAGAAGTTCATTTGGATTTCTTTCCTTGAAATGCAAGAGTTGGAATATTTCAGTTGTGTTTTGTCGTGGTTTAACTTGTCACAGTTACATTCTCTTGATTTTTCAAGTTCATTTTGGATTTCTTTCGTTGAAATGCAAGAGTTGGAATATTTCAGTAGTGTTTTGTTGTGCTTTACCGTGTCACAGTTACATTCTCTTGATTTTTCAAAGTTCATTTTGGATTTCTTTCCTTGAAATGCAAGAGTTGGAATATTTCAGTTGTGTTTTGTCGTGGTTTAACTTGTCACAGTTACATTCTCTTGATTTTTCAAAGTTCATTTTGGATTTCTTTCGTTGAAATGCAAGAGTTGGAATATTTCAGTAGTGTTTTTGTTGTGCTTTACCGTGTCACAGTTACATTCTCTTGATTTTTCAAAGTTGAAATGCAAGATTTGGAATATTTCAGTAGTGTTTTGTCATGGTTTACCTTGTCTACATTAAATTTCTCTTGATTTTTTAAAGTTCATTTTGGATTTCTTTCATTGAAATGCAAGAGTTGAAATATATCAGTAGTTTTTTGTTGTGGTTTACCATGTCACAGTTACATTCTCTTGATTTTTCAAAGTTCATTTTGATTTCTTTCATTGAAATGCAAGAGTTGGAATATTCAGAAGTGTTTTGTCATGGTTTACCATGTCACAGTTACATTTTCTTGATTTTTCAAAGTTCATTTTGGATTTCTTTCCTTGAAATGCAAGAGTTGGAATATTTCAGTTGTGTTTTGTCGTGGTTTAACTTGTCACAGTTACATTCTCTTGATTTTTCAAAGTTCATTTTGGATTTCTTTCGTTGAAATGCAAGAGTTGGAATATTTCAGTAGTGTTTTGTTGTGCTTTACCGTGTCACAGTTACATTCTCTTGATTTTTCAAAGTTGAAATGCAAGATTTGGAATATTTCAGTAGTGTTTTGTCATGGTTTACCTTGTCTAAATAAATTCTCTTGATTTTTTAAAGTTCATTTTGGATTTCTTTCATTGAAATGCAAGAGTTGAAATATATCAGTAGTTTTTTGTTGTGGTTTACCATGTCACAGTTACATTCGCTTGATTTTTCAAAGTTCATTTTTGATTTCTTTCATTGAATGCAAGAGTTGGAATATTTCAGAAGTGTTTTGTCATGGTTTACCATGTCAAAGTTACATTTTCTTGATTTTTCAAAGTTCATTTTGAATTTCTTTCGTGAAATGCAAGAGTTGGAATATTTCAGTTGTGTTTTGTCGTGGTTTAACTTGTCACAGTTACATTCTCTTGATTTTTCAAAGTTCATTTTGGATTTCTTTCGTTGAAATGCAAGAGTTGGAATATTTCAGTAGTGTTTTGTTGTGCTTTACCGTGTCACAGTTACATTCTCTTGATTTTTTCAAAGTTGAAATGCAAGAGTTGGAATATTTCAGTAGTGTTTTGTCGTGGTTTACCTTGTCACAGTTACATTCTCTTGATTTTTCAAAGTTCATTTTTGGATTCCATTCGTTGAAATACAAGAGTTGGAATATTTCAGTAGTGTTTGGTATGGTTTACCTTGTCACAGTTACATTCTCTTGATTTTTCAAAGTTCATTTCGAATTTCTTTCGTTGAAATGCAAGAGTTGGAATATTTCAGTAGTTTTTTGTCGTGGTTTAACCTGACACATATTTACATTCTCTTGATTTTTCAAAGTTCATTTTTGGATTTCTTTCGTTGAAATGCATGAGTTGGAATATTTCAGTAGTGTTTTGTCGTGGTTTACATTGTCACAGTTACATTCTCTTGATTTTTCAAAGTTCATTTTGAATTTCTTTCATTGTAATGCAAGAGTTGGAATATTTCAGTAGTGTTTTGTCATGGTTTACCATGTCATAATTAAATTCTCATGATTTTTCAAAGTTCATTTTGAATTTCTTTCGTTGAAATGCAAGAGTTGGAATATTTCAGTAGTGTTTTGTTGTGGTTTTACCTTGTCACACTTACATTCTCTTAATTTTGCAAAGTTAATTTTTTATTTCTTTCGTTGAAATGCAAGAGTTGGAATATTTCAGTAGTGTCTTGTTGTGCTTTACCTTGTCACAGTTACATTCTCATGATTTTTAAAATTCATTTTGAATTTCTTTCCTTGAAATGCAAGAGTTGGAATATTTCGGTGGTGTTTTGTCGTGGTTTACCTTGTCACAATTACATTCTATTGATTTTTCAAAGTTCATTTTTGATTTCTTTCCTTGAAATGCAAGAGTTGGAATATTTCAGTAGTGTTTTGTCGTGGTTTACCACGTCACAGTTACATTCTCTTGATTTTTCAAAGTTCATTTTGGATTTCTTTCCTTGAAATTCAAGAGTTGGAATATTTCAGTAGTGTTTTGTCGTGGTTTACCTTGTCACAGTTACATTCTCTTGATTTTTCAAAGTTCATTTTTGGATTTCTTTCGTTGAAATGCAAGAGTTGGAATATTTCAGTAGTGTATGGTATGGTTTACCTTGTCACAGTTACATTCTCTTGATTTTTCAAAGTTCATTTCGAATTTCTTTCGTTGAAATGCAAGAGTTGGAATATTTCAGTAGTTTTTTGTTGTGGTTTACCGTGTCACAGCTACATTCTCTTGATTTTTCAAAGTTCATTTTGGATTTCTTTCATTGAAATGCAAGAGTTGGAATATTTCAGTAGTGTTTTGTTGTGGTTCATTTTGGATTTCTTTGTTTGAAATGCAAGTTGGAATATTTCAATAGTGTTTTGTCATGGTTTACCATGTCACATATACATTCTCTTGATTTTTCAAAGTTCATTTTGGATTTCCTTCGATGAAATGCAAGAGTTGGAATATTTCAGTACTGTTTTGTTGTGCTTTACCTTGTCACAGTTACATTCTCTTAATTTTTCAAAGTTCATTTTGGATTTCTTTCCTTGAAATGCAAGAGATGGAATATTTCAGTTGTGTTTTCTCGTGGTTTAACTTGTCACAGTTACATTCTCTTGATTTTTCAAAGTTCATTTTGGATTTCTTTCGTTGAAATGCAAGAGTTGAAATATTTCAGTAGTGTTTTGTTGTGCATTACCGTGTCACAGTTACATTCTCTTGATTTTTCAAAGTTCATTTTGATTTCTTTCATTGAAATGCAAGAGTTGGATTATTTCAGTAGTATTTTGTCATGGTTTACCATGTCACAGTTACATCCTCTTGATTTTTCAAAGTTCATTTTGGATTTCTTTCCTTGAAATGCAAGAGTTGGAATATTTCAGTAGTGTTTTGTCGTGGTTTACCTTGTCACAGTTACATTTTCTTGATTTTTCACAGTTCATTTTTGGATTTCTTTTGTTGAAATGCATGAGTTGGAATACTTCAGTAGTATTTTGTCGTGGTTTACCTTGTCACAGTTACATTCTCTTGATTTTTCAAAGTTCATTTTGAATTTCTTTCATTGTATTGCAAGAGTTGGAATATTTCAGTAGTGTTTTGTCATGGTTTACCATGTCATAATTAAATTCTCATGATTTTTCAAAGTTCATTTTGAATTTCTTTCGTTGAAATGCAAGAGTTAGAATATTTCAGTAGTGTTTTGTTGTGGTTTACCTTGTCACACTTACATTCTCTTAATTTTGCAAAGTTCATTTTTTATTTCTTTCGTTTAAATGCAAGATTGGAATATTTCAGTAGTGTCTTGTTGTGCTTTACTTGTCACAGTTACATTCTCATGATTTTTAAAATTCATTTTGAATTTCTTTCCTTGAAATGCAAGAGTTGGAATATTTCGGTGGTGTTTTGTCGTGGTTTACCTTGTCAGAGTTACATTCTCTTGATTTTTCAAAGTTCATTTTTGATTTCTTTCCTTGAAATGCAAGAGTTGGAATATTTCAGTAGTGTTTTGTCGTGGTTTACCTTTGTCACAGTTACATTCTCTTGATTTTTCAAAGTTCATTTTGGATTTCTTTCCTTGAAATGCATGAGTTGGAATATTTCAGTAATGTTTTGTCATTATTTACCTTGTCACAGTTTACATTCTCTTGATTGTTCGAAGTTCATTTTGGATTTCTTTCGTTCAAATGCAAGAGTTGGAATATTTCATTAGTGTTTTTTATGGTTTACCTTGTCACAGTTACATTCTCTTGATTTTTCAAAGTTCATTTTGAATTTCTTTCATTGAAATGCAACAGTTGGAATATTTCAGTTGTATTTTGTTGTGGTTTATCATGTCACAGTTACATTCTCTTGATTCTTCAAAGTTCATTTTGAATTTCTTTCATTGAAATGCAAGAGTTGGAATATTTCAGTAGTGTTTTTTGTCGTGGTTTACCTTGTCCCAGTTACATTCTCTTGATTTTTCAAAATTCATTTTGAATTCTTTCATTGAAATGCAAGATTTGGAATATTTCAGTAGTGTTTTGTTGTGCTTTACCGTGTCACAGTTACATTCTCTTAATTTTTCAAAGTACATTTTGGATTTCTTTCTTTGAAATGCAAGAGTTGGAATAGTTCAGTAGTGTTTTGTTGTGGTTTACCTTCTTACAGTTACATTCTCTTGATTTTTCAAAATTCATTTTGAATTTCTTTCGTTGAAATGCAAGAGTTGGATTATTTCAGTAGTGTTTTGTCATGGTTTACCATGTCACAGTTACATTCTCTTGATTTTTCAAAGTTCATTTTGCATTTCTTTCCTTGAAATGCAAGACTTGGAATATTTCAGTAGTGTTTTGTCGTGGGTTACCTTGTCATAGTTACATTCTCTTGAGTTTTCAAAGTTCATTTTGAATTTCTTTCCTTGAAATGCAAGAGTTGGATTATTTCAGTAGTGTTTTGTTGTGCTTTACCTTGTCACAGTTACATTCTCTTGATTTTTCAAAGTTCATTTTCGGATTTCTTTCGTTGAAATGCAAGAGTTGGAATATTTCAGTAGTGTTTTGTCGTGGCTTACCTTGTCACAGTTACATTCTCTTGATTTTTCAAAGTTCATTTTGAATTTCTTTCGTTGAAATGCAAGAGTTGGAATATTTCAGTAGTGTTTTGTCATGGTTTACCTTGTCACAGTTACATTCTCTTGATTTTTCAAAGTTCATTTTGAATTTCTTTCATTGAAATGCAAGAGTTGGAATATTTCAGTAGTGTTTTGTTGTGGTTTACCATGTCACAGATACATTCTCTTGACTTTTCAAAGCTCATTTTGGATTTCTTTCATTGAAATGCAAGAGTTGGAATATTTCAGTAGTGTTTTGTCATGGTTTACCATGTCACAGTTACATTCTCTTGATTTTTCAAAGTTCATTTTGAATTTTGTACGTTGAAATGCAAGAGTTTGGAATATTTCAGCAGTGTTTTTTTTTGTGGTTTACCTTGTCACAGTTACATTCTCTTGATTTTTCAAAGTTCATTTTGAATTTCTTTCATTGAAATGCAAGAGTTGGAATATTTCAGTAGTGTTTTGTCATGGTTTACCTTGTCACAGTTACATTTTCTTGATTTTTCAAAGTTCATTTTGAATTTCTTTCGTTGAAATGCAAGAGTTGGAATATTTCACTAGTGTTTTTCTATTGGGTTGGTTTTTTGCAAGTCCAAGAATTTGTCTTTGTTGGTTTGAATCTCTAAAGTGCATGTCTTTATCTGTTTCTATGTCCGAATCTATTTGTTTACATGTCTGGGTTGGTGTTTGGTTAGGTTAGGTTAGCTAAGTTAGGTTAGGTTAGCTAAGTTAGTTTAGGTTAGCTAGTAAACATTTTTGCATGTTTAAGTTAGGTTAGATTAGGTTAGGCTAGATTAAGTTAGGTTAGGTTAAGTTAGGTTAGCCTACGTAGGCGTTAGGTTAGGTTAGGCTAGATTAAGTTAGGTTAGATTAGGTTAGGTTAAGTTAGGTTAGCCTACGCATGGTTAGGTTAGATTAGCTAAGTTAGGTTAGGTTAGCTAATTTAGGTTAGGTTAGCTAGTAAACATTTCTCCATGTTTAATATAGGTTAGGTTAGGTTAGGCTAGATTAAGTTAGGCTAGGTTAGGTTAAGTTAGGTTAGCCTACGTAAACGTTAGGTTAGGTTAGGCTAGATTAAGTTAGGTTAGATTAGGTTAGGTTAAGTTAGGTTAGATTAGGTTAGCCTACGTACGCGCGCTTATGTAGGCTAACCTAACCTAACCTAATCTAACCTAACTTAATCTAGCCTAACCTAACCTAACGTCTACGTAGGCTAACCTAACCTAACTTAACCTAACCTAGACTAACTTGATCTAGCCTAACCTAACCTAACCTATATTAAACATGGAGAAATGTTTACTAGCTAACCTAACCTAACTTAGCTAACCTAACCTAAGCTAACTTAGCTAACCTAACCTAACCATACGTAGGCTAACCTAACCTAACTTAACCTAACCTAATCTAACCTAACTTAATCTAGCCTAACCTAACCTAACTTAAACTTGGAGAAATGTTTACTAGCTAACCTAACCTAACTTAGCTAACCTAACCTAACTTAGCTAACCTAACCTAACCAAACACCAACCCAGACATGTAAACAAATAGATTCGGACATAGAAACAGATAAAGACATGCACTTTAGAGATTCAAACCAACAGAGACAAATACTTGGACTTGCAAAGAACCAACCCCAATACAAAACACTAGTGAAATTTTCAATGAAAATAGTGAAATATTCAATAGGAAATAGTGATATATTCAATGAAATATTCTCTTGCATTTCAATGAAAGAAATTCAAAATGAACTTTGAAAAATCAAGAGAATGTAACTGTGACAAGATAAACCACAACAAAGCACTACTGAAATATTCCAACTCTTGCATTTCAACGTAAGAAATTCAAATGAACTTTGAAAAATCAAGAGAATCTAACTGTGACATGGTAAACCATGACAAAAACACTACTGAAATATTCCAACTCTTGCATTTCAATGAAAGAAATCCAAAATGAACTTTGAAAAATCAAGAGAATATATCTGCGACATGGTAAACCACGACAAAACACTACTGAAATATTCCAACTCTTGCATTTCAATGAAAGAAATTCAAAATGAACTTTGAAAAATCAAGAGAATGTAACTGTGACAAGGTAAACCGTGACAAAACACTACTGAAATATTCCAACTCTTGCATTTCAACGAAAGAAATTCAAAATGAACTTTGAAAAATCAAGAGAATGTAACTGTGACAAGTTAAACCACGACAAAACACTACTGAAATATTCCAGCTCTTGCATTTCAAGGAAAGAAATCCAAAATGAACTTTGAAAAATCAAGAGAATGTAACTCAGACATGGTAAACCATGACAAAACACTACTGAAATATTCCAAATCTTGCATTTCAATGAAAGAAATTCAAAATGAACTTTGAAAAATCAAGAGAATGTAACTGTGACAAGGTAAACCACGACGAAACACTACTGAAATATTCCAATTCTTTCATTTTAAGAAAGGAAATTCAAAATTAATTTTAAAAATCATGAGAATGTAACTGTGACAAGGTAAAGCACAACAAAACACTACTGAAATAATCCACTCTTGCATTTCAAGGAAAGGAATTCAAAATGAACTTTGAAAAATCAAGAGAATGTAACTGTGACAAGGTAAACCACGACAAAACACTACTGAAATATTCCAACTCTTGCATTTCAAGGAAAGAAATCCAAAATGAACTTTGAAAAATAAAGAGAATGTAACTCAGACATTGTAAACCATGACAAAACACTACTGAAATAATCCAACTCTTGCATTTCAATGAAAGAAATTCAAAATAAATTTTGAAAAACCAAGAGAATGTAACTGTGAGAAGGTAAACCACAACAAAACACTACTGAAATATTCCAACTCTTGCATTTCAACGAAAGCAATCCAAAATGAACTTTGAAAAATTAAGAGAATGTAACTGTGACACGGTAAAGCACAACAAAAACACTACTGAAATATTCCAACTCTTGCATTTCAATGAAAGAAATTCAAAATGAACTTTGAAAAATCAAGAGAATGTAACAGTGACAAGGTAAACCACGACAAAACACTACTGAAATATTCCAACTCTTGCATTTCAACGAAAGAAATTCAAAATGAACTTTGAAAAATCATGAGAATTTAATTATGACATGGTAAACCAGGACAAAACACTACTGAAGTATTCCAACTCTTGCATTTCAATGAAAGAAATTCAAAGTGAACTTTGAAAAATCAAGAGAATGTAACTGTGACAAGGTAAACCACGACGAAATACTAATGAAATATTCCAACTCTTGCATTTCAATGAAAGTAATTCAAAATGAACTTTGAAAAATCAAGAGAAATGTATCTGTGACAAGGTAAACCATAACAAAACACTACTAAAATATTCCAACTCATGCATTTCAAGGAAAGAAATCCAAAATGAACTTTGAAAAATCAAGAAAATGTAACTGTGACAAAGGTAAACCACGACAAAACACTACTGAAATATTCCAACTCTTTCTTTTCAAGGAAAGAAATCCAAAACGAACTTTGAAAAATCAAGAGAATGTAACTGTGACAAGGTAAACCCCGACAAAACACCACTGAAATATTCCAATTCTTGCATTTCAACGAAAGAAATTCAAAATGAACTTTGAAAAATCATGAGAATTTAATTGTGACATGGTAAACCATGACAAAACACTACTGAAATATTCCAACTCTTGCATTTCAATGAAAGAAATTCAAAATGAACTTTGAAAAATCAAGAGAATGTAACTGTGACAAGGTAAACCACGACGAAACACTACTGAAATATTCCAATTCTTTCATTTTAAGAAAGGAAATTCAAAATTAATTTTAAAAATCATGAGAATGTAACTGTGACAAGGTAAACCACAACAAAACACTACTGAAATATTCCAACTCTTGCATTTCAACGAAAGAAATTCAAATGAACTTTGAAAAATCATGAGAATTTAATTATGACATGGTAAACCAGGACAAAACACTACTGAAATATTCCAACTCTTGCATTTCAATGAAAGAAATTCAAAGTGAACTTTGAAAAATCAAGAGAATGTAACTGTGACAAGGTAAACCACGACGAAATACTAATGAAATATTCCAACTCTTGCATTTCAATGAAAGTAATTCAAAATGAACTTTGAAAAATCAAGAGAATGTAACTGTGACATGGTAAACCACGACAAAAACACTACTGAAATATTCCAACTCTTGCATTTCAACGAAAGAAATCCAAAATGAACTTTGAAAAATCAAGAGAATATAACTGTGACATGGTAAACCATGACAAAACACTAGTGAAATAATCCAACTCTTGCATTTCAATGAAAGAAATTCAAAATGAACTTTGAAAAATCAAGAGAATGTAACTGTGACACGGTAAAGCACAACAAAACACTACTGAAATATTCCAACTCTTGCATTTCAACGAAAGAAATCCAAAATGAACTTTGAAAAATCAAGAGAATGTAACTGTGACAAGGTAAACCACGACAAAACACTACTGAAATATTCCAACTCTTGCATTTCAAGGAAAGAAATCCAAAATGAACTTTGAAAAATCAAGAGAATGTAACTGTGACAAGGTAAACCACAACAAAACACTACTGAAATATTCCAATTCTTGCATTTCAACGAAAGAAATCCAAAATGAACTTTGAAAATTAAGAGAATGTAACTGTGACAAGGTAAAGCACAACAAAACACTACTGAAATATTCCAACTCTTGCATTTCAACGAAAGAAATCCAAAATGAACTTTGAAAATCAAGAGAATGTAACTGTGACATGGTAAACCATGACAAAACACTACTGAAATATTCCAACTCTTTCATTTCAATGAAAGAAATCCAAAATGAACTTTGAAAAATCAAGAAAAATTTAAGTGTGACATGGCATACCATAACAAAACACTACTGAAATATTCCAACTCTTGCCTTTCAATGAAAGAAATCCAAAATAAACTTTAAAAAATCAAGAGAATGTAACTTTGACAAGGTAAACCATGACAAAACACAAAACACTACTAAAATATTCCAACTCTTGAATTTCAACGAAAGAAATTCGAAATGAACTTTGAAAAATCAAGAGAATGTAACTGTGACATGGTAAACCATGACAAAACACTACTGAAATATTCCAACTCTTTCATTTCAATGAAAGAAATCCAAAAATGAACTTTGAAAAATCAAGAGAATTTAAGTTTGACATGATAAACCACAACAAAACACTACTGAAATATTCCAACTCTTGCATTTCAATAAAAGAAATCCAAAATTAACTTTAAAAATCAAGAGAATGTAACTGTGACAAGGTAAACCAGTCCAAACACTACTGAAATATTCCAACTCTTTCATTTCAATGAAAGAAATCCAAAATGAACTTTGAAAAATCAAGAGAATTTAAGTGTGACATGATAAACCACAACAAAACACTACTGAAATATTCCAACTCTTGCATTTCAACGAAAGAAATCCAAAATGAACTTTAAAAAATCAAGAGAATGTAACTGTGACAAGGTAAACCACGACCAAAAACTACTGAAATATTCCAACTCTTGCATTTCAAGGAAAGAAATCCAAAATGAACTTTGAAAAATCGAGAGAATGTATCTGTGACATGGTAAACCACGACAAAACACTACTGAAATATTCCAACTCTTGCATTTCAATGAAAGAAATTCAAAATGAACTTTGAAAAATCAAGAGAATGTAACTGTGACAAGGTAAACCACGACGAAATACTAATGAAATATTCCAACTCTTACATTTCAATGAAAGAAATTCAAAATGAACTTTGAAAAATCAAGAGAATGTAACTGTGACATGGTAAACCACGACAACTCTTGCATTTCAACGAAGCATCCAAAAAAACACTACTGAAATATTCCAACTCTTGCATTTCAACGAAAGAAATCCAAAATGAACTTTGAAAAATCAGAGAATATAACTGTGACATGGTAACCATGACAAAACACTAGTGAAATAATCCAACTCTTGCATTCAATGAAAGAAATTCAAAATGAACTTTGAAAAATCAAGAGAATGTAACTGTGACACGGTAAAGCACAACAAAACACTACAGAAATATTCCAACTCTTGCATTTCAACGAAAGAAATCCAAAATGAACTTTGAAAAATCAAGAGAATGTAACTGTGACAAGGTAAACCACGACAAAACACTACTGAAATGTTCCAACTCTCTTTCATTTCAAGGAAAGAAATCCAAAATGAACTTTGAAAAATCAAGAAGAGAATGTAACTGTGACAATTTAAACCACAACAAAACACTACTGAAATATTCCAATTCTTGCATTTCGACGAAAGAAATCCAAAATGAACTTTGAAAAATTAAGAGAATGTAACTGTGACAAGGTAAAGCACAACAAAACACTACTGAAATATTCCAACTCTTTCATTTCAATGAAAGAAATCCAATGAACTTTGAAAAATCATGAGAATTTAATTGTGACATGGTAAACCATGACAAAACACTACTGAAATATTCCAACTCTTGCATTTCAATGAAAGAAATTCAAAATGAACTTTGAAAAATCAAGAGAATGTAACTGTGACAAGGTAAACCACGACGAAACACTACTGAAATATTCCAATTCTTTCATTTTAAGAAAGGAAATTCAAAATTAATTTTAAAAATCATGAGAATGTAACTGTGACAAGGTAAACCACAACAAAACACTACTGAAATATTCCAACTCTTGCATTTCAACGAAAGAAATTCAAAATGAACTTTGAAAAATCATGAGAATTTAATTATGACATGGTAAACCAGGACAAAACACTACTGAAATATTACAACTCTTGCATTTCAATGAAAGAAATTCAAAGTGAACTTTGAAAAATCAAGAGAATGTAACTGTGACAAGGTAAACCACGACGAAATACTAATGAAATATTCCAACTCTTGCATTTCAATGAAAGTAATTCAAAATGAACTTTGAAAATCAAGAGAATGTAACTGTGACATGGTAAACCACGACAAAACACTACTGAAATATTCCAACTCTTGCATTTCAACGAAAGAAATCCAAAATGAACTTTGAAAAATCAAGAGAATATAACTGTGACATGGTAAACCATGACAAAACACTAGTGAAATAATCCAACTCTTGCATTTCAATGAAAGAAATTCAAAATGAACTTTGAAAAATCAAGAGAATGTAACTGTGACACGGTAAAGCACAACAAAACACTACTGAAATATTCCAACTCTTGCATTTCAACGAAAGAAATCCAAAATGAACTTTGAAAAATCAAGAGAATGTAACTGTGACAAAGTAAACCACGACAAAACACTACTGAAATATTCCAACTCTTGCATTTCAAGGAAAGAAATCCAAAATGAACTTTGAAAAATCAAGAGAATGTAACTGTGACAAGGTAAACCACAACAAAACACTACTGAAATATTCCAATTCTTGCATTTCAACGAAAGAAATCCAAAATGAACTTTGAAAATTTAAGAGAATGTAACTGTGACAAGGTAAAGCACAACAAAACACTACTGAAATATTCCAACTCTTGCATTTCAACGAAAGAAATCCAAAATGAACTTTGAAAAATCAAGAGAATGTAACTGTGACATGGTAAACCATGACAAAACACTACTGAAATATTCCAACTCTTTCATTTCAATGAAAGAAATCCAAAATGAACTTTGAAAAATCAAGAAAATTTAAGTGTGACATGGCATACCATAACAAAACACTACTGAAATATTCCAACTCTTGCCTTTCAATGAAAGAAATCCAAAATAAACTTTAAAAAATCAAGAGAATGTAACTTTGACAAGGTAAACCATGACAAAACACAAAACACTACTAAAATATTCCAACTCTTGAATTTCAACGAAAGAAATTCGAAATGAACTTTGAAAAATCAAGAGAATGTAACTGTGACATGGTAAACCATGACAAAACACTACTGAAATATTCCAACTCTTTCATTTCAATGAAAGAAATCCAAATGAACTTTGAAAAATCAGAGAATTTAAGTTTGACATGATAAACCACAACAAAACACTACTGAAATATTCCAACTCTTGCATTTCAATAAAAGAAATCCAAAATTAACTTTAAAAATCAAGAGAATGTAACTGTGACAAGGTAAACCAGTCCAAACACTACTGAAATATTCCAACTCTTTCATTTCAATGAAAGAAATCCAAAATGAACTTTGAAAAATCAAGAGAATTTAAGTGTGACATGATAAACCACAACAAAACACTACTGAAATATTCCAACTCTTGCATTTCAACGAAAGAAATCCAAAAATGAACTTTAAAAAATCAAGAGAATGTAACTGTGACAAGGTAAACCACGACAAAAACTACTGAAATATTCCAACTCTTGCATTTCAGGAAAGAAATCCAAAATGAACTTTGAAAAATCGAGAGAATGTATCTGTGACATGGTAAACCACGACAAAACACTACTGAAATATTCCAACTCTTGCATTTCAATGAAAGAAATTCAAAATGAACTTTGAAAAATCAAGAGAATGTAACTGTGACAAGGTAAACCACGACGAAATACTAATGAAATATTCCAACTCTTGCATTTCAATGAAAGAAATTCAAAATGAACTTTGAAAAATCAAGAGAATGTAACTGTGACATGGTAAACCACGACAAAACACTACTGAAATATTCCAACTCTTGCATTTCAACGAAAGAAATCCAAAATGAACTTTGAAAAATCAAGAGAATATAACTGTGACATGGTAAACCATGACAAAACACTAGTGAAATAATCCAACTCTTGCATTTCAATGAAAGAAATTCAAAATGAACTTTGAAAAATCAAGAGAATGTAACTGTGACACGGTAAAGCACAACAAAACACTACAGAAATATTCCAACTCTTGCATTTCAACGAAAGAAATCCAAAATGAACTTTGAAAAATCAAGAGAATGTAACTGTGACAAGGTAAACCACGACAAAACACTACTGAAATGTTCCAACTCTTGCATTTCAAGGAAAGAAATCCAAAATGAACTTTGAAAAATCAAGAGAATGTAACTGTGACAATTTAAACCACAACAAAACACTACTGAAATATTCCAATTCTTGCATTTCGACGAAAGAAATCCAAAATGAACTTTGAAAAATTAAGAGAATGTAACTGTGACAAGGTAAAGCACAACAAAACACTACTGAAATATTCCAACTCTTTCATTTCAATGAAAGAAATCCAAAATGAACTTTGAAAAATCAAGGAAATTTAAGTGTGACATGGCATACCACAACAAAACACTACTGAAATATTCCAACTCTTGCCTTTCAATGAAAGAAATCCAAAATAAACTTTAAAAAATCAAGAGAATGTAACTTTGACAAGGTAAACCATGACAAAACACTACTGAAATATTCCAACTCTTGAATTTCAACGAAAGAAATTCGAAATGAACTTTGAAAAATCAAGAGAATGTAACTGTGACATGGTAAACCATGACAAAACACTACTGAAATATTTCCAACTCTTTCATTTCAATGAAAGAAATCCAAAATGAACTTTGAAAAATCAAGAGAATTTAAGTTTGACATGATAAACCACAACAAAACACTACTGAAATATTCCAACTCTTGCATTTCAATAAAAGAAATTTAAAATTAACTTTAAAAAATCAAGAGAATGTAACTGTGACAAGGTAAACCAGTCCAAACACTACTGAAATATTCCAACTCTTTCATTTCAATGAAAGAAATCCAAAATGAACTTTGAAAAATCAAGAGAATTTAAGTGTGACATGATAAACCACAACAAAACACTACTGAAATATTCCAACTCTTGCATTTCAACGAAAGAAATCCAAAAATGAACTTTAAAAAATCAAGAGAATGTAACTGTGACAAGGTAAACCACGACAAAAACTACTGAAATATTCCAACTCTTGCATTTCAAGGAAAGAAATCCAAAATGAACTTTGAAAATCGAGAGAATGTATCTGTGACATGGTAAACCACGACAAAACACTACTGAAATATTCCAACTCTTGCATTTCAATGAAAGAAATTCAAAATGAACTTTGAAAAATCAAGAGAATGTAACTGTGACAAGGTAAACCACGACGAAATACTAATGAAATATTCCAACTCTTGCATTTCAATGAAAGAAATTCAAAATGAACTTTGAAAAATCAAGAGAATGTAACTGTGACATGGTAAACCACGACAAAACACTACTGAAATATTCCAACTCTTGCATTTCAACGAAAGAAATCCAAAATGAACTTTGAAAAATCAAGAGATATAACTGTGACATGGTAAACCATGACAAAACACTAGTGAAATAATCCAACTCTTGCATTTCAATGAAAGAAATTCAAAATGAACTTTGAAAAATCAAGAGAATGTAACTGTGACACGGTAAAGCACAACAAAACACTACAGAAATATTCCAACTCTTGCATTTCAACGAAAGAAATCCAAATGAACTTTGAAAAATCAAGAGAATGTAACTGTGACAAGGTAAACCACAACAAAACACTACTGAAATGTTCCAACTCTTGCATTTCAAGGAAAGAAATCCAAAATGAACTTTGAAAAATCAAGAGAATGTAACTGTGACAATTTAAACCACAACAAAAACACTACTGAAATATTCCAATTCTTGCATTTCGACGAAAGAAATCCAAAATGAACTTTGAAAAATCAAGAGAATGTAACTGTGACAAGGTAAACCATGACAAAAAACACTACTGAAATATTCCAACTCTTTCATTTCAATGAAAGAAATCCAAAATGAACTTTGAAAAATCAAGAAAATTTAAGTGTGACATGGCATACCACAACAAAACACTACTGAAATATTCCAACTCTTGCCTTTCAATGAAAGAAATCCAAAATAAACTTAAAAAATCAAGAGAATGTAACTTTGACAAGGTAAACCATGACAAAAAACACTACTGAAATATTCCAACTCTTGAATTTCAACGAAAGAAATTCGAAATGAACTTTGAAAAATCAAGAGAATGTAACTGTGACATGGTAAACCATGACAAAAACACTACTGAAATATTCCAACTCTTTCATTTCAATGAAAGAAATCCAAAATGAACTTTTAAAAAATCAAGAGAATTTAAGTGTGACATGATAAAAACCACAACAAAACACTACTGAATATTCCAACTCTTGCATTTCAATAAAAGAAATCCAAAATGAACTTTAAAAAATCAGAGAATGTAACTTTGACAAGGTAAACCATGACAAAACACTACTGAAATATTCCAACTCTTGAAATTCAACGAAAGAAATTCGAAATGAACTTTGAAAAATCAAGAGAATGTAACTGTGACAAGGTAAACCATACCAAACACTACTGAAATATTCCAACTCTTGCATTTCAACGAAAGAAATCCAAAAATGAACTTTAAAAAATCAAGAGAATGTAACTGTGACAAGGTAAACCACGACAAAACACTACTGAAATATTCCAACTCTTGCATTTCAGGAAAGAAATCCAAAATGAACTTTGAAAAATCAAGAGAATGTATCTGTGACATGGTAAACCACGACAAAACACTACTGAAATATTCCAACTCTTGCATTTCAACGAAAGAAATCCAAAATGAACTTTGAAAAATCAAGAGAGATGTAACTGTGACATGGTAAACCTCGACAAAACACTACTGAAATATTCCAACTCTTTTATTTCACGAAAGAAATTCAAAATGAACTTTGAAAAATCAAGAGAATGTAACTGTGACAAGCTAAAGCACAACCAAACACTACTGAAATATTCCAACTCTTGCATTTCAATGAAAGAAATTCAAAATGAACTTTGAAAAAAATCAAGAGAATGTAACTGTGACTAGGTAAGCACAACAAAACACTACTGAAATATTCCAACTCTTGAATTTCAATGAAAGAAATTCAAAATGAACTTTGAAAAATCAAGAGAATGTATCTGTGACATGGTAAACCACGACAAAACACTACTGAAATCTTCCAACTCTTGCATTTCAACGAAAGAAATTCAAAATGAACTTTGAAAAATCAAGAGAATGTAACTGTGACAAGGTAAACTACGACAAAACACTACTGAAATATTCCAACTCTTGCATTTCAACGAAAGAAATTCAAAATGAACTTTGAAAAAATCATGAGAATGTAACTGTGACAAGGTAAAGCACAACAAGACACTACTGAAAATATTCCAACTCTTGCATTTCAACGAAAGAAATTCAAAATGAACTTTTGAAAAATCAAGAGATTGTAACTGTGACAAGGTAAACCACGACAAACCACTACTGAAATAATCCAACTCTTGCATTTCAATGAAAAAAGTTCAAAATGAACATTGAAAAATCAAGAGAATGTAACTGTGACTAGGTAAAGCACAACAAAACACTACTGAAACATTTAAACTCTTGCATTTCAATGAAAAAGAAATCCAAAATGAACTTTGAAAAATCAAGAGAATGTGTCTGTGACATGGTAAACCACGACAAAACACTACTGAAATCTTCCAACTCTTGCATTTCAACGAAAGAAATTCAAAATGAACTTTGAAAATCAAGAGAATGTAACTGTGACAAGGTAAACCACGACAAAAACATACTGAAATATTCCAACTCTTGCATTTCAACAAAAGAAATTCAAAATGAACTTTGAAAAATCAAGAGAATGTAACTGTGACACGGTAAACCACGACAAAACACTACTGAAATATTCCAACTCTTGCATTTTCAAACGAAAGAAATCAAAATTAACTTTGAAAAATCAAGAGATTATAACTGTGACATGTAAACCATGACAAAACACTAGTGAAATAATCCAACTCTTGCATTTCAATGAAAGAAATTCAAAATGAACTTTGAAAAATCAAGAGATGTAACTGTGACACGGCAAAGCACAACAAAACACTACAGAAATATTCCAACTCTTGCATTTCAACGAAAGAAATCCAAAATGAACTTTGAAAAATCAAGAGAATGTAACTGTGACAAGGTAAACCACGACAAAACACTACTGAAATATTCCAACTCTTGCATTTCAAGGAAAGAAATCCAAAATGAACTTTGAAAATTAAGAGAATGTAACTGTGACAAGGTAAACCACAACAAAACACTACTGAAATATTCCAATTCTTGCATTTCAACGAAAGAAATCCAAAATGAACTTTGAAAAAAATTAAGAGAATGTAACTGTGACAAGGTAAAGCACAACAAAACACTTCTGAAATATTCCAACTCTTGCATTTCAACGAAAGAAATCCAAATGAACTTTGAAAAATCAAGAGAATGTAACTGTGACATGGTAAAAAACCATGACAAAACACTACTGAAATATTCCAACTCTTTGATTTCAATGAAAGAAATCCAAAATGAACTTTGAAAAATCAAGAAAATTTAAGTGTGACATGGCATACCACAACAAAACACTACTGAAATATTCCAACTCTTGCCTTTCAATGAAAGAAATCCAAAATAAACTTAAAAAAATCAAGAGAATGTAACTTTGACAAGGTAAACCATGACAAAACACTACTGAAATATTCCAACTATTGAATTTCACGAAAGAAATTCGAAATGAACTTTGAAAAATCAAGAGAATGTAACTGTGACATGGTAAACCATGACAAAAACACTACTGAAATATTCCAACTCTTCATTTCAATAAAAGTAAATCCAAAATGAACTTTAAAAAATCAAGAGAACGTAACTTTGACAAGGTAAACCATGACAAAACACTACTGAAAATATTCCAACTCTTGAATTTCAACGAAAGAAATTCGAAATGAACTTTGAAAAATCAAGAGAATGTAACTTTGACAAGGTAAACCATGACAAAACACTACTGAAATATTCCAACTCTTGAATTTCAACGAAAGAAATTCGAAATGAACTTTGAAAAATCAAGAGAATGTAACTGTGACAAGGTAAACCATACCAAACACTACTGAAATATTCCAACTCTTGCATTTCACGAAAGAAATCCAAAAATGAACTTTAAAAAATCAAGAGAATGTAACTGTGACAAGGTAAACCACGACAAAAACACTACTGAAATATTCCAACTCTTGCATTTCAAGGAAAGAAATCCCAAAATGAACTTTGAAAAATCAAGAGAATGTATCTGTGACATGGTAAACCACGACAAAACACTACTGAAATATTCCAACTCTTGCATTTCAACGAAAGAAATCCAAATGGAACTTTGAAAAATCAAGAGAATGTAACCGTGACATGGTAAATCTCGACAAAACACTACTGAAATATTCCAACTCTTTTATTTCACGAAAGAAATTCAAAATGAACTTTGAAAAATCAAGAGAATGTAACTGTGACAAGGTTTAAAGCACAACCAAACACTACTGAAATATTCCAACTCTTGCATTTCAATGAAAGAAATTCAAAATGAACTTTGAAAAATCAAGAGAATGTAACTGTGACTAGGTAAAGCACAACAAAACACTACTGAAATATTCCAACTCTTGCATTTCAATAAAAGAAATCCAAAATGAACTTTAAAAAAATCAAGAGAATGTAACTTTGACAAGGTAAACCATGACAAAACACTACTGAAATATTCCAACTCTTGAATTTCAACGAAAGAAATTCGAAAATGAACTTTGAAAAATCAAGAGAATGTAACTGTGACAAGGTAAACCATACCAAACCTACTACTGAAATATTCCAACTCTTGCATTTCAACGAAAGAAATCCAAAAAATGAAACTTTAAAAAAAATCAAGAGAATGTAACTGTGACAAGGTAAACCACGACAAAACACTACTGAAATATTCCAACTCTTGCATTTCAAGGAAAGAAATCCAAAATGAACTTTGAAAAATCAAGAGAATGTATCTGTGACATGGTAAACCACGACCAAAACACTACTGAAATATTCCAACTCTTGCATTTCAATGAAGAAATCCAAAATGAACTTTGAAAAATCAAGAGAATGTAACCGTGACATGGTAAACCTCGACACCAAAACACTACTGAAATATTCCAACTCTTTTATTTCACGAAAGTAATTCGCAAAAATGAACTTGAAAAATCAAGAGAATGTAACTGTGACAAGGTAAAGCACAACAAACACTACTGAAATATTCCTAACTCTTGCATTTCAATGAAAGAAATTCAAAATGAAACTTTGAAAAAATCAAGAGAATGTAACTTGTGACAAGGTAAACCATGACAAAAACACTACTGAAATATTCCAACTCTTGAATTTCAACGAAAAGAAATTCGAAATGAACTTTGAAAATCAAGAGAATGTAACTGTGACAAGGTAAACCATACCAACACAATACTGAAATATTCCAACTCTTGCATTTTTTCAACGAAAGAAATCCAAAATGAACTTTAAAAAATCAAGAGAATGTAACTGTGACAAGGTAAACCACGACAAAACACTACTGAAAATATTCCAACTCTTGCATTTCAAGGAAAGAAATCAAAATGTAACTTTGAAAAATCAAGAGAATGTATTCTGTGACATGGTAAACCACGACAAAACACTACTGAAATATTCCAACTCTTGCATTTCAACGAAAGAAATACCAAAATGAACTTTGAAAAAATCAGAGAATGTAACTGTGACATGGTAAACCTCGACAAAACACTACTGAAATATTCCAACTCTTTATTTCACGAAAGAAATTCAAAATGAACTTTGAAAAATCAAGAGAATGTAACTGTGACAAGGTAAAGCACAACCAAACACTACTGAAATATTCCAACTCTTGCATTTCAATGAAAGAAGATTCAAAATGAACTTTGAAAAATCAAGAGAATGTAACTGTGACTAGGTAAAGCACAACAAAACACTACTGAAATATTCCAACTCTTGAATTTCAATGAAAGAAATCCAAAATGAACTTTGAAAAATCAAGAGAATGTATTCTGTGACATGGTAAACCACGACAAAACACTACTGAAATCTTCCAACTCTTGCATTTTCAACGAAAGAAAATTCAAAATGTACTTTGAAAAATCAAGAGAATGTAACTGTGACAAGGTAAACTACGACAAACACTACTGAAATATTCCAACTCTTGCATTTCAACGAAAGAATTTCAAAATGAGAACTTTGAAAAATCATGAGAATGTAACTGTGACAAGGTAAAGCACAACAAGACACTACTGAAATATTCCAACTCTTGCATTTCAACGAAAGAAATTCAAATGAACTTTTGAAAAATCAAGAGAATGTAACTGTGACAAGGTAAACCACGACAAACCACTACTGAAATAATCCAACTCTTGCATTTCAATGAAAAGTAAGTTCAAAATGAACTTTGAAAAATCAAGAGAATGTTAACTGTGACTAGGGTTAAAGCACAACACAAAACACTACTGAAACATTTAAAACTCTTGCATTTCAATGAAAGAAATCCAAAATGAACTTTGAAAAAATCAAGAGAATGTGTCTGTGACATGGTAAACCACGACAAAACACTACTGAAATCTTCAACTCTTGCATTTCACGAAGAAATTCAAAATGAACTTTGAAAAATCAAGAGAATGTAACTGTGACAAGGTAAACCACGACAAAACACTACTGAAATATTGCAACTCTTGCAATTTTCAACAAAAGAAATTCAAATGAACTTTGAAAAATCAAGAGAATGTAACTGGACAAGGTAACCACGACAAAACAACTACTGAAAAAATATCCCAACTCTTGAATTTCAAAAACGTGAAAGAAATTCGAAATGAACTTTGAAAAAATCAAGAGAATGTAACTGTGACAAGGTAACACCCTACCAAACACCTACTGGAAATATTCCAACATCTTGCATTTCAAACGAAAGAAATCCAAAAAGGAACTTTAAAAAATCAAGAGAGAGAATGTAAACTGGGTGTGACAAGGTAAACCACGACAAAACACTACTGAAATATTCTAACTCTTGCATTTCAAGGAAAAGAAATCCAAAAGCGAAACTTTGAAACATCATAGGAGGAATGTAATCTGTGACATGGTAAACCACGAACAAAACACTACTGAAAATATTCCAACTCTGCATTTCAATGAAAGACATCAAAAATGAAACCTTTGAAAAATCCAGAGAATGTAGCCCGTGACCATGGTAAACCTCGAAACAAACACTACTGAAATATTCCAACTCTGTGATTTCACGCAAGAAATTCAAAATGAACTTTGAAAAATCAAGAGAATTTAGCTGTGACAAGGTAAAGCACAACCAAACCACTACTGAAATATTCCAACTCCTTGCATTTCAATGACAGAAATTTCAAAAATGAACTTTGAAAAATCAAGAGAAATGTAACTTTGACAAGGGTAAACCTGACCAAAAACACTACTGAAATATTCCAGACTCTATGAATTTCAACGAAAGAAATCTCGAAATGAACTTTGAAAAAATCAAGAGAGATGTAACTGTTGACAAAGGTAAAACCATACCGAAAACTACTGAATAAATATTCCAACATCTTGCATTTCAACGAAAAATAAATCAAAAAATGAACTTTAAAAAATCAAGAGGAATGTTAACTGTGGACCAAGTAAACCACGACAAAAACACTACTGAAATATTCCAACTCTGGCCTTTCAAGGAAAGAATCCAAAAATGAACTTTGAAAAATCAAGAGAATGTATCTGTGGACATGGTAAACCACG
>JAPEVW010000035.1:1098230-1196230 GCA_027921565.1 Artemia sinica | reverse complement strand
CCTCGCAAGCAAGTGCCATTGGTATTTTTTTGAATTCGCATGGTCAATTTAGGGGGTGGAGGGTAGCTAATTCTCGTAGCAGCCCAATTCCGTCGTGGTATGGTTCACATTTTTCAACACCTGACGTCCGGACTATCATATAATCTACCAAGCATACAACTACCCCAAATCAGTATCAATAAATAAATGAAACCCAAAACGAACAAAATTAAAATAAATATTTAGAGTCAAACTCAAAACAAGCATAAATTAATGATTAGGGTTCAAAACCCCTATGCTTTCTAAAAGCCAGAATATAGTTTGTACATTTTCTGAAAAAAAATTCAAATGAGTTTACTGAAAAAAAAAGTGTGCATTGTCAATTTAATAGACATATGCTGATATTTATTCCCTAAAATCTTAATTAATTTTTTTATTTCTTAAAAGTTACAAAAGTGAAAATATTTCAAAGAATTGTTTTTGAGTAAAGCGCCAATGACGCAGTAGGTTTTTAGGCTTCTGCAGTGAGACGATACCCAAACTCTTGTTTATAGTTATTTTTATTCGATTCAAACTTGATTTGCATATTCAATTTAAGTTTCACTCGTTTTAAGATTTATTTATTCATTTACATTAATATTTATTGTATGTTTTTTCGCATTGATTGTTTATTTAATTTCTGTTCGTTTTAAGTTTCATTTATACTTTAATAGCAAAAATATTTGTTTTTCGTTTTAAGCTTGCTTTTCATATTCAATCTAAGCATTACTCGCTTTAAGATCTATTTATTCATTTATATTATTACTTGTTGTATGTTTTTCGCTATGATTGTTTATTTAATTTCTGTTCGTTTTTGGGTTTCATTTATTCTTTAATAGTAATTTCTGGTCGTTTTGAGTTTGAATTTTAACAGGTATTTGTATCTCCTGAGCTTAAGTTTAAAATGGCCTTTACTTTTCTTTGACAAACTTATTTTTCGGAAAGTTTTTATTAATTAATTAATGTAGATGGGCTTCCTTTGGATATACAATTTAAGCCGGTTGCTTTAGCCAATCGGGTAATTCTTTTTCATCCAAAGGGATAAAATACTTCACTTTACAATTTTTCTCTTGTTTAGTGACTAAATACGTGGATTATTACTACTACTACTAACAACTCACCGTAGCACCAAGCCGCCTGAGGCCAAAACAGCTACGCACACTCCTCCTCCATCCATCTATTTAAAGCCTCCTTGCTTACACCCTCCCACGAAGTTCCTATTTTCCTTAAAATCTTTCTTTATGACGTCCTCCCACCCCAGACGAGGACGATTTGTTTTTCCGTTTAGCCCTAGACGGTTGGCCGAAAAGGACAATCTTCGGCAATCTGTCATCCTTCATCCGCACAATGTAGCCTAGCCATCTCAACGTAGATTACGTGGATTATTAGGTCAGTTTTAAACATGCCAGGCAATACTGTGGCAGCATAGAGCAATGCACTGGAAAGTTTTCTGCAACTAAATTCCACTTGAGATAATTTGGGAAATTGAAATCAGCATTTAAGGGCTCGAAAAAGCTGCTCAGTATGACAGCTTTCTGATAAATTAAGTGTCTCAAGGAAGAATACATTGTAGATTGTCTATACTCTCTTTCTTCGGGCAGTATTTATTTTTGTGCATCGCCTGAAAGAGATCTTAATCCCTTATATGATTCTTAAATAAAACCCCGCGTCAGGGGCGGATCCATGATTTTTTAGGGGGGGGGGGCAAAATAGGTAATCCGATAAACTTGCGCCAGGAGCAAGTTTATTTAGCGCAAACTTGCGTTAATTAAGTAAATTACACTACTTTAGACTATGTTAGGGGGCGTGCCCCCTTTGCCCCCCTGGATCCGCCACTGCCTCGCGTTCGCTTAAGCCTATTGCAATTATTTTTTCAATATCGGATTTTGACACAGTTCTTTAAGGATTTTGAAAAAATAATTGCAATAAGCTTAACCGAATGTGAGATAAGTTAGGGAACTGACCACTTGCGTGTCAGATATTCTTGATGTACCTCGTATCGAAAAATATTAGTAAAAGTGTATATTGGCTCACACAACTTGATTTATAAAGCCGTGGAAAGGAGATTGAATAGACTTATCAATGACCGGACAAGGAATCTGATAGAGATAGATTTTATTTTATTACGTGACAACAGAAAAAAAAATGTTAAGAAAACAAAGATTGAAAACTTTAAAAATCAGGTTTAAAAAATCATTTAAAAAAAATCAAATTTTTTTGCCATTTAATCCATAATCCCTATTGAGGACTCATTGACAGGTAGGCTTCATTATAGAGCTGTTTTTCGGTCCAATTTCGAAGAGTTTTTGTAATCTATGATTATGTATATTTATGATTATGATTATTATGGTTATATTTATGATAATTTATGATTATGGAAAAGCTAAGATTTTAGGTAATGCTAAGCAGTAGGGATGTCTTACTTTTTGCAATCGTTTCGAACGCTCATGTATTATCTTTTATTTTGTATGGAAATGTCCACCAGGAAATTGTTTACAATGGGTGGGGCCTTAAAGTATCGTTGACCAGGGGAGGAAAATCATAAGGTTTCACGATCTGCTTACTTTGTTTGATATTGGGAAAAATTGCCTTCGGTAAAGTGGAACAAAAAGGCTGCTGTTTTATTATACTTCGTTACTTCAACGGTTTATTTCTTATAATCAAACAGTTCGTGGTAACGAACTGTAAGTAAGGAGCGACCCGGCTCAATGGTAACCGAAACTCTAGAAAACGGGTTTTTAATACCAATAGATATATCAAAAGAATCAGATTTCAATGCTGATTTCAAATATATAACTTTCATCAAGTTTAGTGCTACCCATCAAAAGTTACGTGCCTGAGAAAATTTGGCTGATTTTCGAAAAAAGGGGGAAAGACCCCCTAAAAGTTATAGAACCTTAATGAAAATCACACCATCATATTCAGCGTATCAGAGAACCCTACTGTAGAGGTTTCAAGCTCCTATCTACAAAAATGTGGAATTTTCCATTTTTTGCCAGAAGAAAGATCACGGATGCGTGTTTATTTGTTTGTTTGTTTGTTTTTTTGTTTTTTTTTTTTCCCCAGGGGTGATCGTATCGACCCAGTGGTCCTAGAATATCGTGGGAGGGCTCATTGGAACGGAAATTAAAAGTTCTAGTGCCCTTTTTAAGTGACCAAAAAAAATGGAGGGCAACTAGGCCCCCTCCCACGCTCATTTTTTTCCCAAAGTCTCCCGATCAAAATTTTGAGATAGCCATTTTATTCAGCATGGTCGAAAATATGATAAAAATGTCTTTTAGGATGACTTGATCCCCCAAAGTCCCCAGGGGGAGGGCTGAAAGTTATGAACTTTACTCAATGTTAACATATAGTATTGGTTATTGGGAAGTATACAGACTTTTTCAGAGGAGATTTTTTCTGGTAGGTGGGGGAAGGAGAGGGTCGGGGGCTATATGGAAGGATCTTTCCATGAAGGAAGTTTTCATGGGGGAAGGGAAACTGCCATGAAGGGGCGCCGGACTTGCCAGCATTATTTCATTGGTTATTGGGAAGTATACAACCATTTTCAGGAAGGATTTTTTCTGGAGGGGGGGGGGCTAGAGGAGGGGGTTACTCTGGAGAATATTTCCGTGGAGGATGTTTCTTTGGGGTAAGGGACATTTCTATGAAGGGGGCGCCGGATTTCCAAGCATTATTTAAGAAACGATCAGAAATTAAATAAAAAAAACAAGTTTTTTCAACTGAAATGTAAGAAGGAATATTAGAACTTAAAACGAACAGAAATTATAACGTATGTGAGGGGGTTCTCCCCAAGTCAATACCTCGCTCTTTACGCTACAGTTTTTTTAGTGCTTTCAAAAGAGCTATCTATTCTAATTAAACGGCCTTTGTGATTCAGGGGTTTGTGAATCAAAATTTTTTTTAACTTTTAACGTAAAGAGCGTGGTATTGACTAAGGGGAGAACCCCTTCATATAAGTAATAACATATACGTAATAAAAAAAAACAATAAAAAAACAAGCGATACGGCTCAATAGTAATCGAAACTTTTAAAAACGAAATTTTGATGTCAATAAATGTATCAAAAGAATGTGTTTATAATGCTGATCCTAAATATATAAATTTTATTAAGTTTAGTATTACTCATCAAAGGCTACGAGCCTGAGAAAATTTACTCGTTTTTTTAAAGAGGGGGGAAACATCCCCTACAAGTGAAAGAATTTTAATGAAAATCACACCGTCAGATTCAGCGTATCAGAAAACCCTATTACATAGGTTTCAAGCTCATATCTGCAAAAATCTGCAACTTTGTATTTTTTGCCAGAAGAAAAATATACGAATATAGAAGTTAGTTACGTAAGTTAATTTGTAAAGACATCCATTTAGCAAAAGAAAATTAAAATTTTTATGCAAATAAAAGCTGCATTAACTAAAAACGATCAGAAATTAAATAAAAAAAAACAAGTTTTTTAAACTGAAAGTAAGGAGCGACATTAAAACTTAAAACGAACAGAAATTATTCTGTATATGAAAGGGGCTGTCCCCTCCTCAACGCCTCGCTCTTTACGCTAAAGTTTGACTCTGTCTCACAACTTTATTTTTTAAAACAATAAAAAAACTTTAGCGTAAAAGAGCGAGGCGTTGAGGAGGGGACAGCCCCTTTCATATACAGAATAATTTCTGTTCGTTTTAAGTTTTAATGTCGCTCCTTACTTTCAGTTTAAAAAACTTGTTTTTTTTTATTTAATTTATAAACAGACTGGTTATGACTATTGCTCTAACAAGTTTTTCAAGTTTGTATTCAAATACTAAGTATGTCAATTGTGTGCTATAGTACAAAATGTTAAGCATTTAGAGCAAAATGTTCTTAATTATTTGTGAGTTCAGTATTGATCACGAAGGAAATGTCTTTTTTGACAGTATTCAGTATTGAACAAAATTATTTTTTAGTTTCATTGACTAACAACAGGAAACAAGGCAAAAACAGTAAGGATATCATTGACAGTAAATACGTCATAAAATCATTGATTTGGTGTATACGTCACTAAAACACTGGAAAACGTGGTTCTATTGAAGGATATTTTCAAAACACATCGCTGAAATATTTACAACTCTGGTGCTTTAAGGAATGTCTACAACCTTGAACATTTAAATTATCGTCACTTTGGACCAATCAGGACTGTTTATAAAAGTAAACTTTGATTTGAAGTTAATGATTATTCCTAGACAATGATGTCTGTCAAAACATGCTTGTGAGCCGGACTTAAGCCCCATTTACACCTATGCAAAGGTAGACAAAACACATCTGTTCGCCATCTGAACCAATCAGGGCTGCTTATAAAAGAAAAAGCAAGATATGATTGGTAGTTTACGATTATGCTTAGACAATAATGTCTAGCTAAAGATGCAGGTGAATTGGACTTAAAGTAAATCAAGAAATTGAGTAGATAAAGAACCACAGTAGAGAGAATGTAATACAGTATCGACAAGGGCTATACTCTACTCTCCGTTAAAAAAAAAGTGAAACACATTTAAAATCACACAAGATTCATACTTTGCCTTCGCGCGCGCGCGATTCCGATGTACATATCACGAGAAGCCTATGGAAAAACCTGTTTCTTTTTGTCCGACCACCAGCAACCAAACTAAGGTTGTGACGTATCAAACAGTTAGGGGTAAAACGAACTGTAAGTAAGGAGCGACCCGGCTCAATAGTAACCGAAACTCAAAAAATGGAATTTTGATACCAGTAGATACACCAAAAGAATCGAATTTTCATGATGATTTCCCAATATATATAAGTTTCATCAAGTTTAGTTGTACCTATCAAAAACTACGAGCCTGGAACAATTTGCCTTATTTTTCGAAAAAAGGGGAAAATACCATCTAAAAGTGATAGAATGTTAATCAATATCAAACCATCAGATTCAGCGTAAGAGAAAACCCTAATGTAGATGTTTGAAGCTCCTATCTGCAAAAATGTGGAATTTTGTATTTTTTTGGCGAGAAGAAAGATCACGGATGCGTGTTTATTTGTTTGTGTTTTTTTTTTCCAAGGGCGATCGTATCAATCCAGTAGTCCTAGAATATCGTAAGAGGGCTCATTCGAGCGGAAATTAAAATTTCTAGTGCCCTTTTTAAGTGACCAGAGCAATTGGAGTGCAACTAGGCCCCCCCCACGCTCAGTTTTTTTTCCAAAATCACCCGATCAAAATTTTAGATAGCCATTTTGTTCAGCATAGTTGAAAATTCAATAAATATGTCTTTTAGGATGAATTAATCCTCCACAGTTCCCGGGGGAAGGGCCGCAAGTTATGAACTTTGCCTATTAATTGCATGTAGTATTGATTATTGGTATATATACAGACGTTTTTCAGGAGGGTTTTTTTTGGGGGGGGAGGGGTCGGTGGAGGGGGTTACGTGGGAGGATCTTTCCATGGGGGAAGGGACATTTCTATGAAGGGGACACTGGATTTCCCAGCATCATTTAAAAACGATCAGAAATTAAATTGAAAATACAATTTTGTCACTGAAAGTAGGGGAACAACATTAAAACTTAAAACGAACAGAAATTATTACGTATATGAGGGGGTTCATCCCATAGTCAATACCTCCCTCTTTACACTAAAGTTTTTTTTAGTACTTTCATAAGAGCTATCTATTCTAATTAAACGGCCTTTGTGATTAAGGGGTCTTAAAGAATTGGAACAAAATTTGAAATTATCGTAAAGAAAGAGGTATTGAATAGGGCCAAACCCCCTAATATACGTAATAAAAATATATGAATATAGAAGTTCGTTACGTAAGTTAATTCGTAAGTTACGTCAGAATAAAATTTCGAGAAAGCCATTTAAACCAAAAAAAGTAAAATAATGTGCAAATTTCGTTTTAATTATTCACGTACGGTGAGCCAAAATCAAACCTAAATTAATTAAAAAAAGTTCGGGAATTAAATAAAAAAAAACAAGTTTCTTTAACTGAAAGTAAGGAGCGACGTTAAAACTTAGAACGAACAGAAATTATTCCGTATATGAAAGGGGCTGTCCCCTCCTCAACGCCTCGCTCTTTACGCAAAAGTTTTTATTGTTTCAAAAAATGAAATCAAAAATAGTCAAACTTTAGTGTAAAGAGCGAGGCGTTGAGGAGGAGACAGCCCCTTTCATATACGGAATAATTTCTTTTTCGTTTTAAGTTTTAATGTCGCTCCTTACTTTCAGTTAAAAAAACTTGTTTTTTATTTATTTAATATTGCCAGGGACGATACGCGCGGTATCAAATGAGTATCATGTTTGAAAAAGAAGACTACAGTTCTACAGTGATAAAGAGCAGTCAAACATGACAACTGCCACCTATATATAAATCAAGCACAAATGATTATAAAACCATTTCTTCACGTAGATTTACATGCAACTTATAAACAGATATTCCAAGCTAACATCAAGGCGGTTAATACCAATCTATTAACCAGGTCATTAATAATGTAATAATATGAGAAAAAAGGGTTTAATGAGTTGTCCAATATTATACCAGAAATTTCAATTTTGACTAATCAGGTGTAAAATACTCGTGGATCCTAATTCATTCATTGTCAAATAGGAACCAAAAATGAACCACTATTTTTAAAAGGAAAGGCATCGGGTTGTAATAGCTAGGAACTTTCATCAACAAAATCCTGGAACTTCCAGCCAGAGAGAAAAGAAGTTTGGTATTGTTTTGTTGGTACTCTGCAGCTGCAGTAACCAAAGAATTCAACGTCATTAGAAGTAATTCAGGGTGGAAAAAGTTTCATGTGGGAGAAAGGGAACCCCGGTTGTCCACGTCCAAAACTGACATTACTAGTAGAAAAAGAGCGAAAATGAAATTATGTGAAACGCCAACATGCTCCTTAGTTTTTAGATTTTTTTTTCGTAATACCTCCAGAAGAAAAAGAAAGATTTTGAAGGCCTCATATTACATAAAATAACCTGATTTGAAATTGTTGATACACTTTCAAACTAGTCTCCTTCATTACTGTAGTGTTAAAATAAATTAGAACATACAGAAATCAAATTTAAGCGATATATTTCTCACAAGAAACTAAAAAAAGTGACTTAAAAGTGAAAAAAAAAAACACATTAAATGGAAGGGGATTTTTGTGACTCTTCTTAACAGTTTCTTTACGTTTTACGCTAAACTTTAACTTACGATTTAATCTATACTTTTTAGAATCCATCAAGTATTATATGGTGGTAATAATTATGAGCGTTTTGTTATCTATTTGCTTTCAAAAAAAGGCCCAAAGGTTCGGCTGTTTTCTTAGAAATACACGATTTGAAAGTGACGTACGTCTTTCTAAAGCGTAAGTTGAATTTAAACATTTAATAGAGAGTTGACGTGGCCAGCAGACACACGAAAAAAAAAGCAGAACAACCGAAAAAAATGTATTTTGAGAAAATGTCTTTTTTTCGGTGCATTTATAAACAAATCTATCAATGTCGCACTGTACATTTGAGCAACACGACTTTATATCGTATATAGGTCACACACGTCATTCGGGTTGCCTTTTTGGAAAAGGGATTGAAATTGTGGTTTTACCCAGGTATGGTCCAATAGCCTTATCTCTTATGAAAGTATACTACACCTCCTTCGGTGTAACAGTTCATGAAGGTTCACTAGAGTAGGTCCTCCTTCGGTGCAACAGTTCATGAAGGTTCACTACAGGAGGTCCTCCTTCGGAGCAACACCTACTTCGGGTGCAACAGTTCATGAAGGTTCACTAGAGGAGGTCCTCCTTTGGTGCAACACCTCCTTCGGTGCAAACAGTTCATGAAGGTTCACTAGAGGAGGTCCTCCTTCGGTGCAACACCTACTTCGGTGCAACAGTTCATGAAGGCTCACTAGAGGAGGTCTTCCTTTGGTACAACACCTCCTTCGGTGCAACAGTTCATGAAGGTTCACTAGAGGAGGCTTGGTCCACTAATTAATTTCCAGAAAAATAGGGACATACTCTTCACTTTTGGTGAAAAACGATTTGTAGTTTGTGTTAACATATTATTATATCCGTTTGATTCCCTACTTTGTCGTAAGATTTTAATTGAATACATTGACGTGCCATGAGTCTCCCACATCTCTACCCCTCTGCATCTTCCGATAATCCATAAAATAATATTCTTATCCAATTAATAAACTTAAAGACAAAAAAGGTCACATAAAAAATTTAATCAACATTCCAAGTTTTATATATCACACACATACTCTTAATACAAACATAAATTATAATGAACGTTGAAACACCCCGAAATAAAGTCATTTGTGTTTATTGAACTCAAACTACAGATTAAATGAATAAAATAATAATAAAAAAGCAGCGTAGGATTTGAACATGTTGTAGCAGATTGGAGCTCGACCATCAAAATTTTAAAACAAAATCCCTTCAAAGCCAAATTCTGGGCAAACCCATATTGAAGTGACTAATTTGCTTGGAAAATAGAGCAAATGTAATGGGTCAAAACTAGGAAGGAAAAAGGATTTTACAGACTTCATTAATCGATATAGCAGGAAAAGGCCAACTGTTTTGTGATCTAATGGTGATCTAATGTTCAAGATAACTCTTTACTGTGTACAATGAAACCGCCATACTACATATACAAACCGCCGTAAATATATATATATATATATATATATATATATATATATATATATATATATATATATATATATATATATATATATATATATATATATATATATATATATATATATATATATATATATATATATATATATATATATATATATATATATATAATATATATATATATATATATATATATATATATATATATATATATATATATATAAATATATATATATATATACTAAAATAAACAGCAATTTTTTATTTAAGGGACTTGTTACGGGATCAAAATGAGCAGGCTCTTTCATGCAAAAATTCTATAATCCAACTAGCACCATTAGTTTGGATCCCACACTGGGTATCTACAAAAATATACGACTTTTTGAGTATCATTAATAATATAATCACAGATTTTCATTGAGATTCCTCTCCTTCTCTGCTTTCCTTAAAAAGATATGTTGTCCAATAAACAAAATTAAATAGTGCAAAAATCACAGGGAAAATGATCCTTGATACAACATCGATGCGCTTTGATCGAGATGGAAATTTTGATATCCAGGACTTCCAGCAGCTGTCTTGTCGAGAGGGAATATGCAGTTCGTACTGACGGATCTTATCCACCGGGAACGTGTCAGTTCTGAGTCTTGTCATTGGCTGAAAAAGGTAAGCAAATAGAATTGTAAAGGATTATATCTCTAAGCTAATAAGCATGAAAAAACAATCTGAAAGCAAGGGTTGGGAAACGAAAGGATTTGAACACACTTTTACTTGTCTATTCACGAATCGACAAGGCAAAAATAAAATATCGATAAAATTAAATCTAGAAACATAACACAAAAAGGTTTGTTCTTGCGTGAATCAGACCATGGGGGAATTCTATTTACGCGGGTAGGGGTTAAAATTTTCAACTTAGAGGGGGGGAATGATGCGCCGGATGCCATTTTATGTCTATAATTCACTTCACTGAGGGAATCTCGGTCCCGAACCATCTGTCTATTGGTCTATTGATATGCCCATTCAAGCAAGCGAGTGCCAATAGAAAGGTTCAAAGGTCTGATCAAACAGAAGAGAGCTAGACAAAGAGCTGTTGAAGTTGACTCAAGAAAAATGGTTATAGAACCTTTGGGATTTAGTCTTTTATAAAAGCCTAATGCGACATCTGTTTTAAGCACCTTCTTGAAAATACTTTAGGTATGACTCAAAGATTAGCCCCTCCACCGCCATCTAAAAGCCTATGTAAGTCGTTCCAGGTAGACCCCGCACCACGCTGATGAGGGAAGACCGGCGGCGGTGGGGCCAAAAACAGCGCGCGCGCCGCCGGTAAGATGTCGGCGGCGCGCTGCCGGCGCGATCAATGTTGACCGCGCAAACATTAATGTTTTCATCAGTCTTTTTCAAATCACAGCTTAAATTTATAACAGTTTCGAGCTATTCATGAGTTCAAAAATTCACAAGTCGCTGGCTGGAAACTAGTCTTCTTCGTTATTCATCAAGAGAAGTAGAAATATGGTAGAAACGAAATGGCTGTGGCGTTTCAGAACCCTTGCATAATACGAGTAGTTGAAGTATCTATTAGCTATGTATTCTTAACATAAATAATTATCAAAATTAGTAGTTTTTTTCATCGAGCATTACTGCATACAAAACTTCAAATACCGTATCACAAAATTCGTCAGTTATCTGGGTAAAAACTTTGAATACAGCTTTGAACTTAGAAGCTTAATTTTTTCATAATGCCCTTTGCCTATATCCGTTTTGTCACCTTTAAAACAGTTGAAATGGGCGACTTTGACATTAATTTTTTTTTTTTTTTTGCTCTTTAGGATTCCTAAAAAGCCTTCTTGCATTAAAACTGGTTTTTAATAACAATTTAAAAAAATACATTTTAAAGTTTTTTTGGCTATTATTTTTATTCTAAGTGAAATAAACTTGATTTTTTGTGGCAAACGCTATCGATTTGACAGACTTTGGTATCAATCGGCTGGAAAATAATCAGTGAATCGACTGCGATTGAAAACAAGACTCAAAACCTCTGTCTCTTCTCTTTTCTGGACCTTCATAACTATTCAAACACGGCGGAAATAATTTTTAATCTGAGCAGTGTTGCCGGATATTGACTGTTGCGCTGGCGGAATTGTGCCCGAAATTCGTAGTGCAGTGTTGCCACCTTGTGTGCTGATTCAAAATTAGCCAAAAAAAGCAAAAAAAAATTTTGTGACGAATATGAGCACAGGATCAAAACGTCCTCGTCAGTCTCCCAAAAAGGTGTAGATAAATGCTCAGCATGTGGATTGGGACTGGAAGAAGACGGAAAAGCCGTCCCTTGCGACGGTTGTGAACTCTGGTTGTGCGCCACATGTCTCGACATGTCTGATCCCGAATATGAACTATTTACTAGAATGAGTCGCCGTTTGGGATCCACGTGGCACTGCCCTAGGTGTAAACATAGTGATAAGCCTATCACACCTGAAATCATTCGTGAAATAGTGATTGATTCCCTTGCCACGTTCAAAGCAGATTTACAGAACGAACTTGAGATAAAAATTCCAGTCACTATTGAAACCTCTGGCTGAACGAATTTCCTTAGTAGAGCAGGAAATAGCTTCTAAATGTTCCCAAGCTGATTTAAAACAACAGGTTACCACCTTAGTGTCAGTCGAAGTTTTCTAAAGCTAAACAAAGCCTGTTCGATGAAATTTTCCGGTAAAATTGACACAGACTTGCAGAGCCGAGTTCCAGTGCAGGATACTAACCAGGTTCAGCGTGAGCTTGGAGAAATTGCACAAAAAACAGAAGAATCTAATTTTGTTTGGCCCAGAAGAAGACGCTGCAGTGAACCAAAAGTTGCAGAATCAGGTGGACTTAAAGTTTATCAACGAAGAACTCTTGCGTGATTGCCCTGTGAAATGTTCCTTTTCTGTGAGATTGGGTCGTAAACAAGTTAATAGAAGTAGGCCGATAAAAATGATATTCAAATCCCCGCTCGATCGCGATTTGGCCGCCTTCTTCTTAGTGAGTAAACAAGATGCTCTTAAAACTAAAATACCAAATTTTCGAGTTTCTCATGACAAAAGTGAAGCCGAGTTAATCGATAAGAAGAAGTATGATGTTCTAAAAAAAAATAGCTGAATGAGAAAATTAAAGCCGGAGAGAGCGGTTGGAAGATCAAGACACGCAAAAAACGGACCGGAATTAGTTCACGAGGAGCCTTTTCGTCGCCAAGCCGGATTTGAGATGTCTGAGTGAAAATCTGCAAGTGATTTATACTAATGCTGACTGTTTGTCTACTAAATGGGAAGAATTTAGTGAGTTAACGCGGGTCCGTGTGCCACATGTGGTTGTTGTAACTGAAGTTTTGCCAAAACATTGTAATGACCCATTAGCTCTCTTTCAGCATCTAACTGATTATAGTTTAGTGTTTAATAAACAAGCAAAACGAGGATATGCATTTATATTCATACATCCGTTAAGTTCAGTGAGATTGTTAACCCCATTTTTGATTTGTTTCTGAGTGCCTTGTAGTTGATATTAAGTTACCTTCGCTGAATAATTATCTGCGTCTTGCTGCTTTTTACAGGAGCCCAATACTTGGTCCATCTAGTTGTGTAAATGATGCCAACATTTTGAATTGTTTGACTTATCTTGTGAAAAATAGTCACAAATTACTGTGGTGGGTGATTTCAACCTCCCTAATATTGATTGGCAGACGCTGAGCACATGTCAGCCAGGTGAGTCGTATGAACAGACTTTTTTAGATAGACTTGATGATTTGTTTTTGCACCAACATGTAAATAGCCCCACGCGGGCAAGAGGCGATTCTATTCCCTCAATATTGGATTTAGTAATTACGAAACATGTTGATGATATTTCCTGAGATTCCTGAGTAACTTCTCAGGTGCTTCCCCCAAGCAACTCAGGCGCGTCCCCAGGTGGCGATAGGGGAACATCCTTCAGATATGGAGGATACCCTCGAATATTAAATAAGAGGGCGCGGACCAAGGGGGGACCCAGTCTCTGGGGGTCTTAAATAGCCGTGCACCCTTGTCTGGGGGATATAAATACGGACAGAGGTGGAGGTGAGCCCCTCTGATAGCGATCTTGCTGGGCCCACCGGCGCGTGGATATGTCCCGAAGACGTTAAACTCACCCCCAGTAATGGGATAAATTGCTTGGTGACGCCGTGATGCCAAGTGGGATGATCCTCCCAGCGAGGACAACTGCGAAGAGCGGAAGACGCACTCGAGGGTGTCAACGGTCCCAGCTAGAAGCAGAGAGGATTGGCTTGCCGTTGCTTCAAAAGCTAGCCAAGAAACTTTTCCTCTTTATGATTTATGACTAGGCAATCAATAAGAACACGAAATAGGGCTACCGCGTCCGGGGAAACCGACGGACAAGCTACCGCGTCCGGGGAAAACGACGGACAAGCTACCGCATCCGGGGCAACCGATGTATTGACAGCCAACAGCGTTGGAAACGAATCATGGCAACGTTTGACAAGTCCGTCACAAACGGACGCTAGACCGGTTTTATCTACAAAAAAATCACCACCAGAATCGGCACGTTAAATCTTCGGACACTTTCGAAACCAGGAAAGAAAGACATGCTCCTCCGTGAAGCAAACCGATACAATTGGGACATCATCGGCCTCTCAGAGACTCATCTACCAGGTATCAGCGAAGAACAGATAGGAGACGCAACCCCTCCTGCTTTCTGGAAGACAAGACGGAACACACAGACAAGGAGTCGGCTTTTTGCTGACAAAAGCAGCAAGGAAATCTCTTCTATCAGTGGTGTCTGTCTCGGAGAGATTAATGATGATCCGACTCAAAAGCAAGTTCAAAAACCTCTCCGTGGTACAGGTCTATGCTCCGGATTCATCAAGGTCGGACGAAGAGTCGGAAGATTTCTACTCTCAGCTCCAGAGCCTTGTCGACACCATTCCGAACAAAGACATCGTGTTAATCCTCCTCGGGGACTTCAATACCATCGTGGGGAGTGACAATAGCGGAAACGAAAATGTCATGGGCAAGTTCGGGATCGGACAGATCAACGGCAGAGGAGAACGACTCACTGAATTCTGCCGAGATAACGAGCTTTTTATCACAAACACAATGTTCAAGCACAGACGAAAGAGAAAAGTCACGTGGTGGTCCCCCGATGGAAGGACTGCCAACATGATAGATTATATACTGGTATCCAGCCGATTGAAAGCTTCATTCACAGAACACAGTGACGCTAGGAGGTGGGGGACTTTGATAGTGATCACAATCTCCTCATGTCATCGCTTCGCCTAAGATTAAAGGCCGTTGTCAAGCCGAAACAAAAAGTTCCAATATTCCGGATGGAAGCCCTTAAAAACCTTAAGACGAGATAAGAGTACAGAATGCAGCTCAACGAACGACTGTCAAAGACCTTGCAAGAAACACCTGATCTGCTGAGTCCAGCCGACATCAATCTACTTGTTTCACAAAGCAGCCTGGCCGTATGCGAGACAGCTGAGCTCGTCCTCGGCCGTAAATCTGCAGAAGACAAGCCATGGATTACCCAGGAGATTATTGATATGTGTACCGAGAAACGAACTCTCCAAAACAAGCAAGATCGAGAAAGCAAGGATAGATTCAAAAACCTTAAACGTCAAATTGAGAAGAAAACCCGCCAAGCACTAAAAGACATGATTACTGAAAATTTCGGCAGTGTGAGGAGGACTCCCGTAGGGGTAACTCACACCTCATGTTCAAACGTGCTAGAGAGCTGACAAACCGCAAAGAAGCGAAATGCCTCGATCTCTTAGATAAAAATGGACACAAAATCACTACTTGTGCCGGAATCCGAGATCGCTGGAAAGAATACTTCCAGGAAAAGCTTAATCGCACAGTAAACCCAGATCCTGAAGAGCTTCGAAAGTTCCCAGCACACAGAGATGAGGAACCACCCCCACCACCCTTAAGGTCAGAAGTAGAAGCCGCACTCAAATCCCTCAAGTCAAATAAGGCACCCGGAATAGACGGTATACAGGCAGAACTGCTAAAAGTGGAATCTGATATTGTCGTTGATCTGTGCCAACAAAATAGTAACAGCTGTATGGGAAATAAAATACTTCCCCGAGTCTTGGTCGAAATCTGTCATAGTGCCCTTGCACAAGAAAGGATCTAAAAGTAACTGCGAAAACTACAGACCCATATCGCTTACTTGCCAACCAGCTAAAATCCTTACGAAAATTCTCCTTGATCGGATCAGAAACCTGACAAGACACGTAATCCTGAACATCAAGCTGACTTCCGTCAAAACCGATCCACCGTAGACCAAATTTTTGTGATCAGACAGATTATGGAGAGATACCTGGAATTCGGGAAAGAGCTATACCAGCTGTTTTATCGATTTCAAACAAGCTTTCGATCTAGTTTGGCGAGATGGCCTATGGCACATCCTGGCACACTACGGTATTCCCACTGACATTATTGACATTATCAAGAGCATGTACGAGAAGTCGAGAAGCATGGTGCAGACCAGCGAAGGCTTTACTGAAGAATTCTCAACCTCTTCAGGAGTGGTGCAAGGATGCCTACTCTCCCCTACTCTGTTCTGCCTATTCCTGAATGCTGTACTGGCACTGGTGCCCAATGACACGGGAGCACTCATGAGTGGACACCTCTTTGACTTGCTTGCATACGCCGATGACATTAATCGCGCCTAAACGAACAACTAGAGGAACTGCAATCAAGCGCTAACGATATTGATCATGCAGCTAGTTCCTTTGGGATGAAAATCAATGCTAACAAGACAAAAGTCATGAAGGTAACGCGGCATACAGATACAGGCCTTCAACCCAGAAAAATTATGATCCAGGGGGAAGAGATCGAGTGGGTTGACCATTTCGTTTACCTAGGAAGTGAGCTGACGTCCACAAACGACTCCCTCAAAAGACAATAAACGACGCCTCGCCCTTGCCTCAGCATGCTTCAAGTCATTGCGATCGATCTGGAAAAAACAAACATCTGTCGCTGAAACTAAAAACACGCCTTTTTCGAGCTCTTGTGGTTCCAGTAGCAACGTACGGAGCAGAGACATGGACCTTGAAAGCAGAAGACAAACGCCGGTTGGCGGCCTTTGAAACAAAATCCCTCAGGAAGCTTGCTGGCATCACCTACCTTGACCGAATATCAAACGAACGGCTATTGTCTTCGCTCAACTATTCCCAGACCATCATGCAGACCATCCAGCTTCAACAGCTTCGATGGTTAGGCCACGTTCAGCGGATGTCCCCAGCCCAACTTCAAAAATTGCGCTTGAAGGAAGGATTGATGCCTCCCGCCCAAAAGGACGACCTCCCAAGGACTGGAGGGAAAACTTTCCCAGCCATCCCCTGTCGGTACTCCTTCGGACTGCAGCGAACAGGGAATCGTATAAGAAGCTTTGCCATAGTTCAGTCAGAGGAGAAGCCCCGAGTCGGCCAATCCGGCCGGATGGAGTTAAGTAAGTAAGTAAGTAAGTTGATGATATTTTAGGCTTGGAAATGTTTTCTCCACTAGGAAAAAGTGACCATTCTGTAATTCAAATTACTATGAATACGTTTTTCCAGCGAGAAAATACTGATTCTCGTAGGTATGATTATGCTAGGGCTGATTATCAGTCAATGAGGGAATTCCTTGTGTCTTTGAATATCAGGGATGAGCTGCAGAAAGGAAAAGTGGCGCCTGACGTTGCATTTGAATTTTTAAAACTGGCATTGATAGAATGTAGGGATAGATTTGTTCCTTTGATTAAAAATATTCTGGCCAAAGGAAGAGACCAAAACTACTTAGACATATACTCAAGTCAATCCAGGAAAAAAATCATCTTTGGAGATCTTACACTAAACTAAAAATTGAACAAAAGATTTCGCAAAAACCAAGTTCTATGAATCAGGATGATGACACGTGGTCATTGTATAAACGTGCTAGGAACAGGGCCACAAAGTTGTTAAGAGCGAATAGGGAAGTAGTGGAATCACACATTATTCAGTCGAGCAAAACTTGCCCAAAGCAGTTTTGGAAATATGTAAACAGAAAACAAGCCGAACTTTTCACCGAGTAACTGCACATTCACGCATCCGGTTACACAAGAAAAAATTGATGACGATTTTGATAAAGCATGCATATTTAATGAAACTTTTGCATCAGTTTTTTTGTTACACGTAACCAGACACATCATGACCAAGATTTAGTTCAGGGAATACAAATTTTAGTGAGACTTTATCATGTAATGATATAGACTTTAGTGTTGCAGAGGTTCATCAAATACTTAAAAAAGCTTGATACATCTAAGTCCCCAGATATAGATGGATTTCCTAACACTATGATAATACAGATTGCTGATGTAATTGCACAACCGCTTACGCTTCTGTACAATCAGTCCTTGGAGACAGGTTCCTGTCCCTCAGGTTGGAAGAAAGCAATGGTTAAACCCCTACACAAAGGCGGTCTAAAATCAGATTTTAAAAATTACCGTCCGATCTCCATCACATCTATATTTTGCCGGGTTATGGAAAAGCTGATTGTTGCAAGAATCCAAACTTATTTTGATGAAAATAATCTTTGGAATCCTGCCCAGCATGGTTTTCGTAAGAGAAGGTCTTGCAACACTCAACTTCTGGAAGTTATTGTTGATTTTCAGCATTATGCTGATCTTGGTATACCGTTTGATTGCATTTACATAGACTTCGCCAAAGCTTTTGACAAAGTTTCAATGTCATAACTAGTTGAAAAAATGTCGACTCTATAATATTGGTGTAAGAACTGTTGATTGGATTGCTGATTATTTGCGTGGTAGGTCTCAACAGGTAGTTGTCGGTGAAGCAGCATCTCAATCAATTGATGTCCTGAGTGGGGTACCCCAGGGTAGTTGCTTGGGCCCTATACTCTTCTGTATTTTTATCAATGATTTACCATATTGTGTTTGTCATTCGTCAGTGAAGTTGTTTGCTGATGATGCTAAAATTTACCGACCAATATTAACTACCGATGATGAGCCTATGCTTCAAGAAGATCTTGATTCAATAACACGATGGTGCGAGTCTAATTCGATGTTTGTAAATGCATCAAAATGTGCAGTGCTTCATTACGGGAATAAAAAATCAGCTCAGCCGTGCATACTCCCTATCTGGCTCACAGATACCGTCAGAAGAATTTGTACGCGACCTCGGTGTTCACTTTGATACACATTTAAAATTTGATAGACATGTTTCGACTGTAGTAAGAAATGCAAATTACCAACTCCTCACTTTAAAACGGAATTTCAGGAAGTTTAATCTTAAGAATTTTATGTTACTTTATAAATCATTTGTTCGGCCAGTTGTTGAATATAATACTTCTGTTTGGTTTCCTCTGAATGTAACAGACGAGCACCGAGTTGAAAAGATTCAGAGGCGGGGGCGACAAAAATGATCCCTTATTTGAAACACCTTCCTTACGCACAAAGACTAACTAGGCTCCAACTTCCTTCACTGCATTTCCGACGTCGCCGTACCGACCTCATAAACACATTCAAAATAATCAAAGGCGTGGGCGATATTGAGGTAGGAAAATTTTTCGAATTCAGCCACTACCACTTGACACGACAGCATCCTTATAAAATTTACCCACCAAGAACCCACAGGAAATCGGACACAATTCATTTGTTAATAGGGTCACAGACTCTTGGAATAATTTACCGCCAGAAGTTGTTGAAGCCGGATTAGTTGAATCGTTTAAGAATATGTTGTTGATAGCCAGTTTTACACAAGTGCCTTTTCAGTTTAGACCTTTGTGTTGCCTTTCATTTTATTATATATTGTATTAGTACGACAAGCTTTTTAGTTTACCGTTATGTGGATTAATAAATAAATAAATAAATAAATGTAGGCTAACGCTGAACTGCTGCTTTTTTATTGCTTTTGGCTTCTCTTTTGGATATTATTCATTTTTTCTTTTGGGGATTCATTTCAAATTATAAACTGATAAATACCTAATATCAGTTAAATTATAAACTGCATCTAAAAGGAGTGAATTTATCAAATTGAAAAATACATGATGAACACTTTACATGAGAACACTTCAATTACAATGAAACAAAAAAATAACTTAATGGTTTATTCGGTATGAAGAAAAATGAAGTGCGAGCTATTTTCTAGATGAAAAATTAAAAGCTCATCCGTTTTTAAATGTAATTAAATGAAATAATATGCAGACTGAAGTAGCTCCAGGAAGATGTTGAGATTTTCATCCTAATTCGTCACTTTTAATCCAAGCAAAATGTTAGGACACTTAGTATCAGTTATTGAGTTTAAGCTTTGATTTCCAAATGCTCACAAAAATTACCAAATTTAAGAAAGTCGCAACAATAAGTCACCTGTGGTCAAAATACTCAAAGACTCCTCTTTGATCCCCACCCAGACTCAAAGCTTCTGCTATGGTCATTTCCATGGAAATCTCCAAAGAGTTTCTTTTTCAAATAGCTTTCAAGCGTAGTTAGGGTATTTAGCCTCTTTTGCTTTTCTTCAAAGCTTTGAAAAAAGTGTTATAATATTCCAAATGTTACATTTGTTATATTTGTGCATATTTTTGGTAATCATTTGTGGAGTGATCGAATTTTTTTAAACCACAGTAGATACGTTAGAACATTGCAACATCTAGTACCCTGAGGTCATAAGACTGTCAAAGACTCCTCCTTGAGCCTCCCAAATTGAAAGCTTTCATTATGACCTGGCCTTTTAGTGTAACTTGGGCAATGGACCAAGGGCGCCATTGTCACTCGAGCGCAACGCTAGGTGGGGATGTCGATATCGCTTTCGTCACACCAATTCGTTTTAGTGTGAATCTGCCTGGTACTTATGAATGAATGTTTTCAAAGTAAACCCGTTTCATCAATAAGAAAAAAACGGGTTGGACGCATATGTCTCTTTCCCTTTGGACGATAAAACCATGCAAGTGCTGTATCAAGTATAACTCACGAAAATCTTGTTAATTTTTGTCAACTTTTTGGCATACCTGCTTTCAATAAAAAAAAAAATCAAGGTACTATCTCTTAAATATAATAACCCCCTATGCCCCCCTCTGGATACCCTCTTGATAGGATACCGTCTCTGCTTAAAAAAAATTAACTTATTGGCACACCTGCTTTAAAAAAAGTCGAGGTATTGTCATTTAAATAAGATAGCTCACTACCCCCCCCCCCCCCCCCCCCCCCCCCCCCCCCCCTCTGGATACCACCATGATAGGATGCCGTCTCTGCTTTAAATTAAAAAAAATTAACATTTTGGGATCCCTGCTTTCAATAAAAAAAATTCGAGATATTATCATTTAAATATAATACCAGTAGAGAGGGGGGTACCGGCCCCATTGCTCACCACTGCTGCCATCTACAATTTGGTCTAACGCTGACGGGCTATAATTTATTCAAGGATTATCGATCCACGAGGGGGAAGTGGATTTCTGAGAAATTGATTTGCATAATCGAGGGGAATTATTGATCTACGAAAGGGGAATTAATTTGTTGTTTCTAAGGGGAATTATTGATTTACGAAAGGGGAACTAAGAAACAAATATGGCTTCTTTGATCTTAGGTCTGAGGGATAAACGATCTTTAGGTCAGAGAGAAAAATTAATATTCTAATTTTAAATAAGGCTTCATTGATCTTTAGTGTCAGGAATTAGAAATGACATCACTTGTTATCTTGGAATTATGCGGGAGTCTAAAGAGATAGAAAAATCCTTTTTTAAATACGGCTTCACTGATCTTTAAGTCAGAGAGATAAATTGGTATTCTGTCGAAACCATAATAATATAGCTAGGAACATCTTAGAGATGAAGAGATTAACGCGGGAAAGGGTTTCCTAGGAATTTCAAATGTGACAGCGCAGGGTTGCCAAAACAAAAGGAACACGCAGAAATTACTTTTAGGGGATTATTTGGACCAAACCGCTTGAGACATTTTAGAAGATGATTTAGGCGAAACCGTTTGAGGCATTTTAGAAGATGATTTTAGAAGATGATTTAGAAGATGATTTGGGGTGAAACTCTGTGGTCGTTATAATACACAAGTTCTATTTGAACAGTGTTGTGAGGTCCTCTACCACAACCCCAAAGGGCCCTCCTACCCCAACCCCAAAGGGTCCTCCTACCCAAATCCCAAATGCCCCCCCCCTCCAACCCCAATCCCCCCCCCCCCCCCGAGGCCCCCCGAGCCCCCAAATGCCTCCGAGCCCCAAAGGCCCCCCAACTTTTTCCCTCCCCCCTATTTTTTAATACTTTTTTATTTGTGCATTTTGATATACAAAAGGGCCCCATCCTCCAAACTTTTTGGCTCCCCCTCCCAACATTAGTGTTTTGTTGTGGTTTACCTTGTCACAGTTAAATTCTCTTGATTTTTCAAAGTCCATTTGAATTTCTTTCATTGAAATGCAAGAGTTGGAATATTTCAGTAGTGTTTTGTCGTGATTTACCTTGTCACAGTTACATTCTCTTAATTTTTCAAATTTCATTTTGAATTTCTTTCGTTCAAATGCAAGCGTTGGAATATTTCAGTAGTGTTTTGTCGTGGTTTACCATGTCGCAGATATATTCTCTTGATTTTTCAAAGTTCATTTTGGATTTCTTTCATTGAAATGCAAGAGTTGGAATATTTCAGTAGTGTTTTGTCATGGTTTACCATGTCACAGTTAGATTCTCTTGATTTTTCAAAGTTCATTTTGAATTTCTTTCGTGAAATGAAAAGTTGGAATATTTCAGTAGTGTTTTTGTCGAGGTTTACCATGTCACAGTTACATTCTCTTGATTTTTCAAAGTTCACTTTGGATTTTTTTCGTTGAAATGCAAGAGTTGGAATATTTCAGTAGTGTTTTGTCGTGGTTTACCATGTCACAGTTACATTCTCTTTATTTTTCAAAGTTCATTTTGGATTTCTTTCCTTGAAATGCAAGAGTTGGAATATTTCAGTAGTGTTTTGTCGTGGTTTACCTTGTCACAGTTACATTCTCTTGATTTTCCAAAGTTCATTTTTGGATTTCTTTTGTTGAAATGCAAGAGTTGGAATATTTCAGTAGTGTTTTTTTTGTGGTTTACCTTGTCACAGTTACATTCTCTTGATTTTTCAAAGTTCATTTTGAATTTCTTTCATTGAAATGCAAGAGTTGGAATATTTCAGTAGTGTTTTGTCGTGGTTTACCATGTCAGAGTTACATTTTTTTGATTTTTCAAAGTTCGTTTTGAATTTCTGTCGTGAAATGCAAGAGTTGGAATATTTCAGTAGTGTTTTGTCGAGGTTTACCATGTCACAGTTACATTCTCTTGATTTTTCAAAGTTCATTTTGGATTTCTTTCGTTGAAATGCAAGAGTTGGAATATTTCAGTAGTGTTTTGTCGTGGTTTACCATGTCACAGTTACATTCTCTTGATTTTTCAAAGTTCATTTTGGATTTCTTTCCTTGAAATGCAAGAGTTGGAATATTTCATTAGTGTTTTGTCGTAGTTTACCTTGTCACAGTTACATTCTCTTGATTTTTCAAAGTTCATTTTTGGATTTCTTTCGTTGAAATGCAAGAGTTGGAATATTTCAGTAGTGTTTGGAATGGTTTTACCTTGTCACAGTTACATTCTCTTGATTTTTCGAAGTTCATTTTGAATTTCTTTCGAAAGGATTTCTTTCCTTGAAATGCAAGAGTTGGAATAATTCAGTTGTGTTTTGTCGTGGTTTAACTTGTCACAGTTACATTCTCTTGATTTTTCAAAGTTCATTTTGGATTTCTTTCGTTGAAATGCAAGAGTTGGAATATTTCAGTAGTGTTTTGTTGTGCTTTACCGTGTCACAGTTACATTCTCTTGATTTTTCAAAGTTGAAATGCAAGAGTTGGAATATTTCAGTAGTGTTTTGTCATGGTTTACCTTGTGTAAATTAAATTCTCTTGATTTTTTAAAGTTCATTTTGAATTACTTTCATTGAAATGCAAGAGTTGGAATATATCAGTAGTTTTTTGTTGTGGTTTACCATGTCACAGTTACATTCTTTTGATTTTTCAAAGTTCATTTTGGATTACTTTCATTGAAATGCAAGAGTTGTAATATTTCAGTAGTGTTTTGTTGTGGTTTACCATGTCACACTTACATTCTCTTGATTTTTCAAAGTTCATTTTGGATGTCTTTCATTGAAATGCAAGAGTTGGAATATTTCAGTAGTGTTTTGTCATGGTTTACCATGTCACAGTTACATTCTCTTGATTTTTCGAAGTTCATTTTGGATTTCTTTTGTTGAAATGCAAGAGTTGGAATATTTCAGTAGTGTTTTGTCGTGGTTTACCATGTCACAGTTACATGTTTTTGATTTTTCAAAGTTCATTTTGAATTTCTTTCGTGAAATGCAAGAGTTGGAATATTTCAGTAGTGTTTTGTCGAGGTTTACCATGTCACAGTTACATTCTCTTGATTTTTCAAAGTTCATTTTGGATTTCTTTCGTTGAAATGCAAGAGTTAGAATATTTCAGTAGTGTTTTGTCGTGGTTTACCATGTCACAGTTACATTCTCTTGATTTTTAAAAGTTCATTTTTTATTTCTTTCGCTGAAATGCAAGAGTTGGAATATTTCAGTAGTGTCTTGTTGTGCTTTACCTTGTCAAGTTACATTCTCATGATTTTTAAAATTCATTTTGAATTTCTTTCCTTGAAATGCAAGAGTTGGAGTATTTCGGTGGTGTTTTGTCGTGGTTTACCTTGTCACAGTTACATTCTCTTGATTTTTCAAAGTTCATTTTGGATTTCTTGCCTTGAAATGCAAGAGTTGGAATATTTCAGTAGTGTTTTGTCGTGGTTTACCTCGTCACAGTTACATTCTCTTGATTTTTTCAAAGTTCATTTTTGGATTTCTTTCGTTGAAATGCAAGAGTTGGAATATTTCAGTAGTGTTTGGTATGGTTTACCTTGTCACAGTTTAAATTCTCTTGATTTTTCAAAGTTCATTTCGAATTTCTTTCGTTGAAATGCAAGAGTTGGAATATTTCAGTAGTTTTTTGTTGTGGTTTACCGTGTCACAGCTACATTCTCTTGATTTTTCAAAGTTCATTTTGGATTTCTTTCATTGAAATGCAAGAGTTGAAATATTTCAGTAGTGTTTTGTTGTGGTTCATTTTGGATTTCTTTCATTGAAATGCAAGAGTTGGAATATTTCAATAGTGTTTTGTCATGGTTTACCATGTCACAGATACATTCTCTTGATTTTTCAAAGTTCATTTTGGATTTCTTTCGTTGAAATGCAAGAGTTGGAATATTTCAGTAGTGTTTTGTTGTGGTTTACCTTGTCACAGTTACATTCTCTTGATTTTTCAAAGTTCATTTTGGATTTCTTTCCTTGAAATGCAAGAGTTGGAATATTTCAGTTGTGTTTTGTTGTGCTTTACCTTGTCACAGTTATATTCTCTTAATTTTTCAAAGTTCATTTTGGATTTCTTTCGTTGAAATGCAAGAGTTGGAATATTTCAGTAGTGTTTTGTTGTGGTTTACCTTGTCACAGTTACATTCTCTTGATTTTTCAAAGTTCATTTTGGATTTCTTTCCTTGAAATGCAAGAGTTGGAATATTTCAGTAGTGTTTTGTTGTGCTTTACCTTGTCACAGTTTATATTCTCTTAATTTTTCAAAGTTTATTTTGGATTTCTTTCGTTGAAATGCAAGAGTTGGAATATTTCAGTAGTGTTTTGTTGTGGTTACCTTGTCACAGTTACATTCTCTTGATTTTTCAAAGTTCATTTTGGATTTCTTTCCTTGAAATGCAAGAGTTGGAATATTTCAGTTGTGTTTTGTCGTGTTTTAACTTGTCACAGTTACATTCTCTTGATTTTTTCAAAGTTCATTTTGGATTTCTTTCGTTGAAATGCAAGAGTTGGAATATTTCAGTAGTGTTTTGTTGTGCTTTACCGTGTCACAGTTACATTCTCTTGATTTTTCAAAGTTCATTTTGGATTTCTTTCCTTGAAATGCAAGAGTTGGAATATTTCAGTTGTGTTTTGTCGTGGTTTAACTTGTCACAGTTACATTCTCTTGATTTTTCAAAGTTCATTTTGGATTTCTTTCGTTGAAATGCAAGAGTTGGAATATTTCAGTAGTGTTTTGTTGTGCTTTACCGTGTCACAGTTACATTCTCTTGATTTTTCAAAGTTGAAATGCAAGAGTTGGAATATTTCAGTAGTGTTTTGTCATGGTTTACCTTGTGTAAATTAAATTCTCTTGATTTTTTAAAGTTCATTTTGGATTACTTTCATTGAAATGCAAGAGTTGGAATATATCAGTAGTTTTTTGTTGTGGTTTACCATGTCACAGTTACATTCTCTTGATTTTTCAAAGTTCATTTTGGATTACTTTCATTGAAATGCAAGAGTTGTAATATTTCAGTAGTGTTTTGTTGTGGTTTACCATGTCACACTTACATTCTCTTGATTTTTCAAAGTTCATTTTGGATGTCTTTCATTGAAATGCAAGAGTTGGAATATTTCAGTAGTGTTTTTGTCATGGTTTACCATGTCACAGTTACATTCTCTTGATTTTTCGAAGTTCATTTTGGATTTCTTTTGTTGAAATGCAAGAGTTGGAATATTTCAGTAGTGTTTTGTCGTGGTTTACCATGTCACAGTTACATGTTTTTGATTTTTCAAAGTTCATTTTGAATTCTTTTCGTGAAATGCAAGAGTTGGAATATTTCAGTAGTGTTTTGTCGAGGTTTTACCATGTCACAGTTACATTCTCTTGATTTTTCAAAGTTCATTTGGATTTCTTTCGTTGAAATGCAAGAGTTAGAATATTTCAGTAGTGTTTTGTCGTGGTTTACCATGTCACAGTTACATTCTCTTGATTTTTCAAAGTTCATTTTGGATTTCTTTCCTTGAAATGCAAGAGTTGGAATATTTCATTAGTGTTTTGTCGTAGTTTACCTTGTCACAGTTACATTCTCTTGATTTTTCAAAGTTCATTTTTGGATTTCTTTCGTTGAAATGCAAGAGTTGGAATATTTCAGTAGTGTTTGGAATGGTTTACCTTGTCACAGTTACATTCTCTTGATTTTTCGAAGTTCATTTTGAATTTCTTTCGAAAGGATTTCTTTCCTTGAAATGCAAGAGTTGGAATAATTCAGTTGTGTTTTGTCGTGGTTTAACTTGTCACAGTTACATTCTCTTGATTTTTCAAAGTTCATTTTGGATTTCTTTCGTTGAAATGCAAGAGTTGGAATATTTCAGTAGTGTTTTGTTGTGCTTTACCGTGTCACAGTTACATTCTCTTGATTTTTCAAAGTTGAAATGCAAGAGTTGGAATATTTCAGTAGTGTTTTGTCATGGTTTACCTTGTGTAAATTAAATTCTCTTGATTTTTTAAAGTTCATTTTGAATTACTTTCATTGAAATGCAAGAGTTGGAATATATCAGTAGTTTTTTGTTGTGGTTTACCATGTCACAGTTACATTCTTTGATTTTTCAAAGTTCATTTTGGATTACTTTCATTGAAATGCAAGAGTTGTAATATTTCAGTAGTGTTTTGTTGTGGTTTACCATGTCACACTTACATTCTCTTGATTTTTCAAAGTTCATTTTGGATGTCTTTCATTGAAATGCAAGAGTTGGAATATTTCAGTAGTGTTTTGTCATGGTTTACCATGTCACAGTTACATTCTCTTGATTTTCGAAGTTCATTTTGGATTTCTTTTGTTGAAATGCAAGAGTTGGAATATTTCAGTAGTGTTTTGTCGTGGTTTACCATGTCACAGTTACATGTTTTTGATTTTTCAAAGTTCATTTTGAATTTCTTTCGTGAAATGCAAGAGTTGGAATATTTCAGTAGTGTTTTGTCGAGGTTTACCATGTCACAGTTACATTCTCTTGATTTTTCAAAGTTCATTTTGGATTTCTTTCGTTGAAATGCAAGAGTTAGAATATTTCAGTAGTGTTTTGTCGTGGTTTACCATGTCACAGTTACATTCTCTTGATTTTTAAAAGTTCATTTTTTATTTCTTTCGCTGAAATGCAAGAGTTGGAATATTTCAGTAGTGTCTTGTTGTGCTTTACCTTGTCAAGTTACATTCTCATGATTTTTAAAATTCATTTTGAATTTCTTTCCTTGAAATGCAAGAGTTGGAGTATTTCGGTGGTGTTTTTGTCGTGGTTTACCTTGTCACAGTTACATTCTCTTGATTTTTCAAAGTTCATTTTGGATTTCTTGCCTTGAAATGCAAGAGTTGGAATATTTCAGTAGTGTTTTGTCGTGGTTTACCTCGTCACAGTTACATTCTCTTGATTTTTCAAAGTTCATTTTTGGATTTCTTTCGTTGAAATGCAAGAGTTGGAATATTTCAGTAGTGTTTGGTATGGTTTACCTTGTCACAGTTTAAATTCTCTTGATTTTTCAAAGTTCATTTCGAATTTCTTTCGTTGAAATGCAAGAGTTGGAATATTTCAGTAGTTTTTGTTGTGGTTTACCGTGTCACAGCTACATTCTCTTGATTTTTCAAAGTTCATTTTGGATTTCTTTCATTGAAATGCAAGAGTTGAAATATTTCAGTAGTGTTTTGTTGTGGTTCATTTTGGATTTCTTTCATTGAAATGCAAGAGTTGGAATATTTCAATAGTGTTTTGTCATGGTTTACCATGTCACAGATACATTCTCTTGATTTTTCAAAGTTCATTTTGATTTCTTTCGTTGAAATGCAAGAGTTGGAATATTTCAGTAGTGTTTTGTTGTGGTTTACCTTGTCACAGTTACATTCTCTTGATTTTTCAAAGTTCATTTTGGATTTCTTTCCTTGAAATGCAAGAGTTGGAATATTTCAGTTGTGTTTTGTTGTGCTTTACCTTGTCACAGTTATATTCTCTTAATTTTTCAAAGTTCATTTTGGATTTCTTTCGTTGAAATGCAAGAGTTGGAATATTTCAGTAGTGTTTTGTTGTGGTTTACCTTGTCACAGTTACATTCTCTTGATTTTTCAAAGTTCATTTTGGATTTCTTTCCTTGAAATGCAAGAGTTGGAATATTTCAGTAGTGTTTTGTTGTGCTTTACCTTGTCACAGTTATATTCTCTTAATTTTTCAAAGTTTATTTTGGATTTCTTTCGTTGAAATGCAAGAGTTGGAATATTTCAGTAGTGTTTTGTTGTGGTTTACCTTGTCACAGTTACATTCTCTTGATTTTTCAAAGTTCATTTTGGATTTCTTTCCTTGAAATGCAAGAGTTGGAATATTTCAGTTGTGTTTTGTCGTGTTTTAACTTGTCACAGTTACATTCTCTTGATTTTTCAAAGTTCATTTTGGATTTCTTTCGTTGAAATGCAAGAGTTGGAATATTTCAGTAGTGTTTTGTTGTGCTTTACCGTGTCACAGTTACATTCTCTCTTGATTTTTCAAAGTTCATTTTGGATTTCTTTCCTTGAAATGCAAGAGTTGGAATATTTCAGTTGTGTTTTGTCGTGGTTTAACTTGTCACAGTTACATTCTCTTGATTTTTCAAAGTTCATTTTGGATTTCTTTCGTTGAAATGCAAGAGTTGGAATATTTCAGTAGTGTTTTGTTGTGCTTTACCGTGTCACAGTTACATTCTCTTGATTTTTCAAAGTTGAAATGCAAGAGTTGGAATATTTCAGTAGTGTTTTTGTCATGGTTTACCTTGTGTAAATTAAATTCTCTTGATTTTTTAAAGTTCATTTTGGATTACTTTCATTGAAATGCAAGAGTTGGAATATATCAGTAGTTTTTTGTTGTGGTTTACCATGTCACAGTTACATTCTCTTGATTTTTCAAAGTTCATTTTGGATTACTTTCATTGAAATGCAAGAGTTGTAATATTTCAGTAGTGTTTTGTTGTGGTTTACCATGTCACACTTACATTCTCTTGATTTTTCAAAGTTCATTTGGATGTCTTTCATTGAAATGCAAGAGTTGGAATATTTCAGTAGTGTTTTGTCATGGTTTACCATGTCACAGTTACATTCTCTTGATTTTTCGAAGTTCATTTTGGATTTCTTTTGTTGAAATGCAAGAGTTGGAATATTTCAGTAGTGTTTTGTCGTGGTTTACCATGTCACAGTTACATGTTTTTGATTTTTCAAAGTTCATTTTGAATTTCTTTCGTGAAATGCAAGAGTTGGAATATTTCAGTAGTGTTTTGTCGAGGTTTACCATGTCACAGTTACATTCTCTTGATTTTTCAAAGTTCATTTTGGATTTCTTTCGTTGAAATGCAAGAGTTAGAATATTTCAGTAGTGTTTTGTCGTGGTTTACCATGTCACAGTTACATTCTCTTGATTTTTCAAAGTTCATTTTTTATTTCTTTCGTTGAAATGCAAGAGTTGGAATATTTCAGTAGTGTCTTGTTGTGCTTTACCTTGTCAAGTTACATTCTCATGATTTTTAAAATTCATTTTGAATTTCTTTCCTTGAAATGCAAGAGTTGGAGTATTTCGGTGGTGTTTTGTCGTGGTTTACCTTGTCACAGTTACATTCTCTTGATTTTTCAAAGTTCATTTTGGATTTCTTGCCTTGAAATGCAAGAGTTGGAATATTTCAGTAGTGTTTTGTCGTGGTTTACCTCGTCACAGTTACATTCTCTTGATTTTTCAAAGTTCATTTTGGATTTCTTTCGTTGAAATGCAAGAGTTGGAATATTTCAGTAGTGTTTGGTATGGTTTACCTTGTCACAGTTTAAATTCTCTTGATTTTTCAAAGTTCATTTCGAATTTCTTTCGTTGAAATGCAAGAGTTGGAATATTTCAGTAGTTTTTGTGTTGTGGTTTACCGTGTCACAGCTACATTCTCTTGATTTTTCAAAGTTCATTTTGGATTTCTTTCATTGAAATGCAAGAGTTGAAATATTTCAGTAGTGTTTTGTTGTGGTTCATTTTGGATTTCTTTCATTGAAATGCAAGAGTTGGAATATTTCAATAGTGTTTTGTCATGGTTTACCATGTCACAGATACATTCTCTTGATTTTTCAAAGTTCATTTTGGATTTCTTTCGTTGAAATGCAAGAGTTGGAATATTTCAGTAGTGTTTTGTTGTGGTTTACCTTGTCACAGTTACATTCTCTTGATTTTTCAAAGTTCATTTTGGATTTCTTTCCTTGAAATGCAAGAGTTGGAATATTTCAGTTGTGTTTTGTTGTGCTTTACCTTGTCACAGTTATATTCTCTTAATTTTTCAAAGTTCATTTTGGATTTCTTTCGTTGAAATGCAAGAGTTGGAATATTTCAGTAGTGTTTTGTTGTGGTTTACCTTGTCACAGTTACATTCTCTTGATTTTTCAAAGTTCATTTTGGATTTCTTTCCTTGAAATGCAAGAGTTGGAATATTTCAGTAGTGTTTTGTTGTGCTTTACCTTGTCACAGTTATATTCTCTTAATTTTTCAAAGTTCATTTTGGATTTCTTTCGTTGAAATGCAAGAGTTGGAATATTTCAGTAGTGTTTTGTTGTGGTTTACCTTGTCACAGTTACATTCTCTTGATTTTTCAAAGTTCATTTTGGATTTCTTTCCTTGAAATGCAAGAGTTGGAATATTTCAGTTGTGTTTTGTCGTGTTTTAACTTGTCACAGTTACATTCTCTTGATTTTTCAAAGTTCATTTTGGATTTCTTTCGTTGAAATGCAAGAGTTGGAATATTTCAGTAGTGTTTTGTTGTGCTTTACCGTGTCACAGTTACATTCTCTTGATTTTTCAAAGTTCATTTTGGATTTCTTTCTTGAAATGCAAGAGTTGGAATATTTCAGTTGTGTTTTGTCGTGGTTTAACTTGTCACAGTTACATTCTCTTGATTTTTCAAAGTTCATTTTGGATTTCTTTCGTTGAAATGCAAGAGTTGGAATATTTCAGTAGTGTTTTGTTGTGCTTTACCGTGTCACAGTTACATTCTCTTGATTTTTCAAAGTTGAAATGCAAGATTTGGAATATTTCAGTAGTGTTTTGTCATGGTTTACCTTGTCTAAATTAAATTCTCTTGATTTTTTAAAGTTCATTTTGGATTTCTTTCATTGAAATGCAAGAGTTGAAATATATCAGTAGTTTTTTGTTGTGGTTTACCATGTCACAGTTACATTCTCTTGATTTTTCAAAGTTCATTTTTGATTTCTTTCATTGAAATGCAAGAGTTGGAATATTTCAGAAGTGTTTTGTCATGGTTTACCATGTCACAGTTACATTTTCTTGATTTTTCAAAGTTCATTTTGAATTTCTTTCATTGAAATGCAAGAGTTGGATTATTTCAGTAGTATTTTGTCATGGTTTACCATGTCACAGTTACATCCTCTTGATTTTTCAAAGTTCATTTTGGATTTCTTTCCTTGAAATGCAAGAGTTGGATATTTCAGTAGTGTTTTGTCGTGGTTTACCTTGTCACAGTTACATTCTCTTGATTTTTCACAGTTCATTTTTGGATTTCTTTCGTTGAAATGCATGAGTTGGAATACTTCAGTAGTATTTTGTCGTGGTTTACCTTGTCACAGTTACATTCTCTTGATTTTTCAAAGTTCATTTTGAATTTCTTTCATTGTATTGCAAGAGTTGGAATATTTCAGTAGTGTTTTGTCATGGTTTACCATGTCATAATTAAATTCTCATGATTTTTCAAAGTTCATTTTGAATTTCTTTCGTTGAAATGCAAGATTTGGAATATTTCAGTAGTGTTTTTGTTGTGGTTTACCTTGTCACACTTACATTCTCTTAATTTTGCAAAGTTCATTTTTTATTTCTTTTTCGTTTAAATGCAAGATTTGGAATATTTCAGTAGTGTCTTGTTGTGCTTTACCTTGTCACAGTTACATTCTCATGATTTTTAAAATTCATTTTGAATTTCTTTTCCTTGAAATGCAAGAGTTGGAATATTTCGGTGGTGTTTTGTCGTGGTTTACCTTGTCAGAGCTACATTCTCTTGATTTTTCAAAGTTCATTTTTGATTTCTTTCCTTGAAATGCAAGAGTTGGAATATTTCAGTAGTGTTTTGTCGTGGTTTACCTTTGTCACAGTTACATTCTCTTGATTTTTCAAAGTTCATTTTGGATTTCTTTCCTTGAAATGCATGAGTTGGAATATTTCAGTAATGTTTTGTCATTATTTACCTTGTCACAGTTACATTCTCTTGATTGTTCGAAGTTCATTTTTGGATTTCTTTCGTTCAAATGCAAGAGTTGGAATATTTCATTAGTGTTTTGTTATGGTTTACCTTGTCACAGTTACATTCTCTTGATTTTTCAAAGTTCATTTTGAATTTCTTTCATTGAAATGCAACAGTTGGAATATTTCAGTTGTGTTTTGTTGTGGTTTATCTTGTCACAGTTACATTCTCTTGATTCTTCAAAAGTTCATTTTGAATTTCTTTCATTGAAATGCAAGAGTTGGAATATTTCAGTAGTGTTTTGTCGTGGTTTACCTTGTCCCAGTTACATTCTCTTGATTTTTCAAAATTCATTTGAATTTCTTTCATTGAAATGCAAGATTTGGAATATTTCAGTAGTGTTTTGTTGTGCTTTACCGTGTCACAGTTACATTCTCTTAATTTTTTAAAGTTCATTTTGGATTTCTTTCTTTGAAATGCAAGAGTTGGAATAGTTCAGTAGTGTTTTGTTGTGGTTTATCTTCTTACAGTTACATTCTCTTGATTTTTCAAAATTCATTTTGAATTTCTTTCGTTGAAATGCAAGAGTTGGATTATTTCAGTAGTGTTTTGTCATGGTTTACCATGTCACAGTTACATTCTCTTGATTTTTCAAAGTTCATTTTGGATTTCTTTCCTTGAAATGCAAGACTAGGAATATTTCAGTAGTGTTTTGTCGTGGGTTACCTTGTCATAGTTACATTCTCTTGAGTTTTCAAAGTTCATTTTGAATTTCTTTCCTTGAAATGCAAGAGTTGGATTATTTCAGTAGTGTTTTTTGTGCTTTACCTTGTCACAGTTACATTCTCTTGATTTTTCAAAGTTCATTTTCGGATTTCTTTCGTTGAAATGCAAGAGTTGGAATATTTCAGTAGTGTTTTGTCGTGGCTTACCTTGTCACAGTTACATTCTCTTGATTTTTCAAAGTTCATTTTGAATATCTTTCGTTGAAATGCAAGAGTTGGAATATTTCAGTAGTGTTTTGTCATGGTTTACCTTGTCACAGTTACATTCTCTTGATTTTTCAAAGTTCATTTTGAATTTCTGTCATTGAAATGCAAGAGTTGGAATATTTCAGTAGTGTTTTGTTGTGGTTTAGCATGTCACAGATACATTCTCTTGACTTTTCAAAGCTCATTTTGGATTTCTTTCATTGAAATGCAAGAGTTGGAATATTTCAGTAGTGTTTTGTCATGGTTTACCATGTCACAGTTACATTCTCTTGATTTTTCAAAGTTCATTTTGAATTTTGTACGTTGAAATGCAAGAGTTGGAATATTTCAGTAGTGTTTTTTGTGGTTTACCTTGTCACAGTTACATTCTCTTGATTTTTAAAAGTTCATTTTGAATTTCTTTCATTGAAATGCAAGAGTTGGAATATTTCAGTAGTGTTTTGTCATGGTTTACCTTGTCACAGTTACATTTTCTTGATTTTTCAAAGTTCATTTTGAATTTTTCGTTGAAATGCAAGAGTTGGAATATTTCACTAGTGTTTTGTATTGGGGTTGGTTTTTTGCAAGTCCAAGAATTTGTCTTTGTTGGTTTGAATCTCTAAAGTGCATGTCTTTATCTGTTTCTATGTCCGAATCTATTTGTTTACATGTCTGGGTTGGTGTTTGGTTAGGTTAGGTTAGCTAAGTTAGGTTAGGTTAGCTAAGTTAGGTTAGGTTAGCTAGTAAACATTTTTCCATGTTTAAGTTAGGTTAGATTAGGTTAGGCTAGATTAAGTTAGGTTAGGTTAAGTTAGGTTAGCCTACGTAGGCGTTAGGTTAGGTTAGGCTAGATTAAGTTAGGTTAGATTAGGTTAGGTTAAGTTAGGTTAGCCTACGCATGGTTAGGTTAGGTTAGCTAAGTTAGGTTAGGTTAGCTAATTTAGGTTAGGTTAGCTAGTAAACATTTCTCCATGTTTAATATAGGTTAGGTTAGGTTAGGCTAGATTAAGTTAGGCTAGGTTAGGTTAAGTTAGGTTAGCCTACGTAAACGTTAGGTTAGGTTAGGCTAGATTAAGTTAGGTTAGATTAGGTTAGGTTAAGTTAGGTTAGATTAGGTTAGGTTAAGTTAGGTTAGATTAGGTTAGCCTACGTACGCGTGCTTATGTAGGCTAACCTAACCTAACCTAATCTAACCTAACTTAATCTAGCCTAACCTAACCTAACGTCTACGTAGGGTAACCTAACCTAACTTAACCTAACCTAGACTAACTTGATCTAGCCTAACCTAACCTAACCTATATTAAACATGGAGAAATGTTTACTAGCTAACCTAACCTAACTTAGCTAACCTAACCTAAGCTAACTTAGCTAACCTAACCTAACCATACGTAGGCTAACCTAACCTAACTTAACCTAACCTAATCTAACCTAACTTAATCTAGCCTAACCTAACCTAACTTAAACTTGGAGAAATGTTTACTAGCTAACCTAACCTAACTTAGCTAACCTAACCTAACTTAGCTAACCTAACCTTACCAAACACCAACCCAGACATGTAAACAAATAGATTCGGACATAGAAACAGATAAAGAAATGCACTTTAGAGATTCAAACCAACAAAGACAAATACTTGGACTTGCAAAGAACCAACCCCAATACAAAACACTAGTGAAATATTCAATGAAAATAGTGAAATATTCAATAGGAAATAGTGATATATTCAATGAAATATTCTCTTGCATTTCAATGAAAGAAATTCAAAATGAACTTTGAAAAATCAAGAGAATGTAACTGTGACAAGATAAACCACAACAAAGCACTACTGAAATATTCCAACTCTTGCATTTCAACGTAAGAAATTCAAAATGAACTTTGAAAAATCAAGAGAATCTAACTGTGACAGGGTAAACCATGACAAAACACTACTGAAATATTCCAACTCTTGCATTTCAATGAAAGAAATCCAAAATGAACTTTGAAAAATCAAGAGAATATATCTGCGACATGGTAAACCACGACAAAACACTACTGAAATATTCCAACTCTTGCATTTCAATGAAAGAAATTCAAAATGAACTTGGAAAATCAAGAGAATGTAACTGTGACAAGGTAAACCGTGACAAAACACTACTGAAATATTCCAACTCTTGCATTTCAACGAAAGAAATTCAAAATGAACTTTGAAAAATCAAGAGAATGTAACTGTGACAAGTTAAACCACGACAAAACACTACTGAAATATTCCAGGTCTTGCATTTCAACGAAAGAAATCCAAAAATGAACTTTGAAAAATCAAGAGAATGTAACTGTGACAAGGTAAAGCACAACAAAACACTACTGAAATAATCCAACTCTTGCATTTCAAGGAAAGGAATTCAAAATGAACTTTGAAAAATCAAGAGAATGTAACTGTGACAAGGTAAACCACGACAAAACACTACTGAAATATTCCAACTCTTGCATTTCAAGGAAAGAAATCCAAATGAACTTTGAAAAATCAAGAGAATGTAACTCTGACATTGTAAACCATGACAAAACACTACTGAAATAATCCAACTCTTGCATTTCAATGAAAGAAATTCAAAATGAATTTTGAAAAACCAAGAGAATGTAACTGTGAGAAGGTAAAACCACAACAAAACACTACTGAAATATTCCAACTCTTGCATTTCAACGAAAGCAATCCAAAATGAACTTTGAAAAATTAAGAGAATGTAACTGTGACACGGTAAAGCACAACAAAACACTACTGAAATATTCCAACTCTTGCATTTCAATGAAAGAAATTCAAAATGAACTTTTGAAAAATCAAGAGAATGTAAAAGTGACAAGGTAAACCACGACAAAACACTACTGAAATATTCCAACTCTTCCATTTCAATGAAAGAAATTCAAAATGAACTTTGAAAAACCAAGAGAATGTAACTGTGACATGGTAAACCACAACAAAACACTACTGAAATATTCCAACTCTTGCATTTCAATGAAAGAAATTCAAAATGAACTTTGAAAAAAATCAAGAGAATGTATCTGTGACAAGGTAAACCATAACAAAACACTACTAAAATATTCCAACTCATGCATTTCAAGGAAAGAAATCCAAAATGAACTTTGAAAAATCAAGAAAACGTAACTGTGACAAAGGTAAACCACGACAAAATACTACTGAAATATTCCAACTCTTTCTTTTCAAGGAAAGAAATCCAAAACAAACTTTGAAAAATCAAGAGAATGTAACTGTGACAGGTAAACCCCGACAAAACACCACTGAAATATTCCAATTCTTGCATTTCAACGAAAGAAATTCAAAATGAACTTTGAAAAATCATGAGAATTTAATTGTGACATGGTAAACCATGACAAAACACTACTGAAATATTCCAACTATTGCATTTCAATGAAAGAAATTCAAAATGAACTTTGAAAAATCAAGAGAATGTAACTGTGACAAGGTAAACCACGACGAAACACTACTGAAATATTCCAATTCTTTCATTTTAAGTAAGGAAATTCAAAATTAATTTTAAAAATCATGAGAATGTAACTGTGACAAGGTAAACCACAACAAAACACTACTGAAATATTCCAACTCTTGCATTTCAACGAAAGAAATTCAAAATGAACTTTGAAAAATCATGAGAATTTAATTATGACATGGTAAACCAGGACAAAACACTACTGAAATATTCCAACTCTTGCATTTCAATGAAAGAAATTCAAAAGTGAACTTTGAAAAATCAAGAGAATGTAACTGTGACAAGGTAAACCACGACGAAATACTAATGAAATATTCCAACTCTTGCATTTCAATGAAAGTAATTCAAAATGAACTTTGAAAAATCAAGAGAATGTAACTGTGACATGGTAAACCACGACAAAACACTACTGAAATATTCCAACTCTTGCATTTCAACGAAAGAAATCCAAAATGAACTTTGAAAAATCATGAGAATATAACTGTGACATGGTAAACCATGACAAAACACTAGTGAAATAATCCAACTCTTGCATTTCAATGAAAGAAATTCAAAATGAACTTTGAAAAAATCAAGAGAATGTAACTGTGACACGGTAAAGCACAACAAAACACTACTGAAATATTCCAACTCTTGCATTTCAACGAAAGAAATCCAAAATGAACTTTGAAAAATCAAGAGAATGTAACTGTGACAAGGTAAACCACGACAAAACACTACTGAAATATTCCAACTCTTGCATTTCAAGGAAAGAAATCCAAAATGAACTTTGAAAAATCAAGAGAATGTAACTGTGACAAGGTAAACCACAACAAAACACTACTGAAATATTCCAATTCTTGCATTTCAACGAAAAGAAATCCAAAATGAACTTTGAAAATTTAAGAGAATGTAACTGTGACAAGGTAAAGCACAACAAAACACTACTGAAATATTCCAACTCTTGCATTTCAACGAAAGAAATCCAAAATGAACTTTGAAAAATCAAGAGAATGTAACTGTGACATGGTAAACCATGACAAAACACTACTGAAATATTCCAACTCTTTCATTTCAATGAAAGAAATCCAAAATGAACTTTGAAAAATCAAGAAAATTTAAGTGTGACATGGCATACCACAACAAAACACTACTGAAATATTCCAACTCTTGCCTTTCAATGAAAGAAATCCAAAATAAACTTTAAAAAATCAAGAGAATGTAACTTTGACAAGGTAAACCATGACAAAACACTACTGAAATATTCCAACTTGAATTTCAACGAAAGAAATTCGAAATGAACTTTGAAAAATCAAGAGAATGTAACTGTGACATGGTAAACCATGACAAAACACTACTGAAATATTCCAACTCTTTCATTTCAATGAAAGAAATCCAAAATGAACTTTGAAAAATCAAGAGAATTTAAGTGTGACATGATAAACCACAACAAAACACTACTGAAATATTCCAACTCTTGCATTTCAATAAAAGAAATCCAAAATTAACTTTCAAAATCAAGAGAATGTAACTGTGACAAGGTAAACCATACCAAACACTACTGAAATATTCCAACTCTTGCATTTCAACGAAAGAAATCCAAAAATGAACTTTAAAAAATCAAGAGAAACGTAACTGTGACAAGGTAAACCACGACAAAAACACTACTGAAATATTCCAACTCTTGCATTTCAAGGAAAAAAAAATCCAAAATGAACTTTGAAAAATCGAGAGAATGTATCTGTGACATGGTAAACCACGACAAAACACTACTGAAATATTCCAACTCTTGCATTTCAATGAAAGAAATTCAAAATGAACTTTGAAAAATCAAGAGAATGTAACTGTGACAAGGTAAACCACGACGAAATACTAATGAAATATTCCAACTCTTGCATTTCAATGAAAGAAATTCAAAATGAACTTTGAAAAATCAAGAGAATGTAACTGTGACATGGTAAACCACGACAAAAACACTACACTAGTGAAATAATCCAACTCTTGCATTTCAATGAAAGAAATTCAAAATGAACTTTGAAAAATCAAGAGAATGTAACTGTGACACGGTAAAGCACAACAAAACACTACAGAAATATTCCAACTCCTTCATTTCAACGAAATAAATCCAAAATGAACTTTGAAAAATCAAGAGAATGTAACTGTTACAAGGTAAACCACGACAAAACACTACTGAAATATTCCAACTCTTGCATTTCAAGGAAAGAAATCCAAAATGAACTTTGAAAAATCAAGAGAATGTAACTGTGACAATTTAAACCACAACAAAACACTACTGAAATATTCCAATTCTTGCATTTCAACGAAAGAAATCCAAAATGAACTTTGAAAAATTAAGAGAATGTAACTGTGACAAGGTAAAGCACAACAAAACACTACTGAAATATTCCAACTCTTGCATTTCAACGAAAGAAATTCAAAATGAACTTTGAAAAATCAAGAGAATGTAACTGTGACAAGGTAAACCATGACAAAACACTACTGAAATATTCCAACTCTTTCATTTCAATGAAAGAAATCCAAAATGAACTTTGAAAAATCAAGAAAATTTAAGTGTGACATGGCATACCACAACAAAACACTACTGAAATATTCCAACTCTTGCCTTTCAATGAAAGAAATCCAAAATAAACTTAAAAAAAATCAAGAGAATGTAACTTTGACAAGGCAAACCATGACAAAACACTACTGAAATACTCCAACTCTTGAATTTCAACGAAAGAAATTCGAAATGAACTTTGAAAAATCAAGAGAATGTAACTGTGACATGGCAAACCATGACAAAACACTACTGAAAATTCCAACTCTTTCATTTCAATGAAAGAAATCCAAAATGAACTTTGAAAAATCAAGAGAATTTAAGTGTGACATGATAAACCACAACAAAACACTACTGAAATGTTCCAACTCTTGCATTTCAATAAAAGAAATCCAAAATGAACTTTAAAAAATCAAGAGAATGTAACTTTGACAAGGTAAACCATGACAAAACACTACTGAAATATTCCAACTCTTGCATTTCAACGAAAGAAATCCAAAATGAACTTTGAAAAATCAAGAGAATGTAACTGTGACATGGTAAACCTCGACAAAACACTACTGAAATATTCCAACTCTTTTATTTCACGAAAGAAATTCAAAATGAACTTTGAAAAATCAAGAGAATGTAACTGTGACAAGGTAAAGCACAACCAAACACTACTGAAATATTCCAACTCTTGCATTTCAATGAAAGAAATTCAAAATGAACTTTGAAAAATCAAGAGAATGTAACTGTGACTAGGTAAAGCACAACAAAAACACTACTGAAATATTCCAACTCTTGAATTTCAATGAAAGAAATCCAAAATGAACTTTGAAAAATCAAGAGAATGTATCTGTGACATGGTAAACCACGACAAAACACTACTGAAATCTTCAAATCTGCATTTCAACGAAAGAAATTCAAAATGAACTTTGAAAAAATCAAGAGAATGTAACTGTGACATGGTAAACCTCGACAAAACACTACTGAAATATTCCAACTCTTTTATTTCACGAAAGAAATTCAAAATGAACTTTGAAAAATCAAGAGAATGTAACTGTGACAAGGTAAAGCACAACCAAACACTACTGAAATATTCCAACTCTTGCATTTCAATGAAAGAAATTCAAAATGAACTTTGAAAAATCAAGAGAATGTAACTGTGACTAGGTAAAGCACAACAAAACACTACCGAAATATTCCAACTCTTGAATTTCAATGAAAGAAATCCAAAATGAACTTTGAAAAATCAAGAGAATGTATCTGTGACATGGTAAAACCACGACAAAACACTACTGAAATCTTCCAAATCTTGCATTTCAACGAAAGAAATTCAAAATGAACTTTGAAAAATCAAGAGAATGTAACTGTGACAAGGTAAACTACGACAAAACACTACTGAAATATTCCAACTCTTGCATTTCAACGAAAGAAATTCAAAATGAACTTTGAAAAATCATGAGAATGTAACTGTGACAAGGTAAAGCACAACAAGACACTACTGAAATATTCCAACTCTTGCATTTCAACGAAAGAAATTCAAAATGAACTTTTGAAAAATCAAGAGAATGTAACTGTGACAAGGTAAACCACGACAAACCACTACTGAAATAATCCAACTCTTGCATTTCAATGAAAGAAGTTCAAAATGAACTTTGAAAAATCAAGAGAATGTAACTGTGACTAGGTAAAGCACAACAAAACACTACTGAAACATTTAAACTCTTGCATTTCAACGAAAGAAATTCAAAATGAACTTTGAAAAATCAAGAGAATGTAACTGTGACAAGGTAAACCACGACAAAACACTACTGAAATATTCCAACTCTTGCATTTCAACAAAAGAAATTCAAAATGAACTTTGAAAAATCAAGAGAATGTAACTGTGACAAGGTAAACCACGACAAAACACTACTGAAATATTCCAACTCTTGCATTTAAGCGAAAGAAATCCAAAATAAACTTTGAAAAATCAAGAGAATGTAACTGTGACAGGGTAAACCACGACAAAACACTACTGAAATATTCCAACTCTGCATTTCAATGAAAGAAATTCAAAATGAACTTTGAAAAATCAAGAGAATGTAACTGTGACAAGGTAAACCACGACGAAATACTAATGAAATATTCCAACTCTTGCTTTTCAATGAAAGAAATTCAAAATCAACTTTGAAAAATCAAGAGAATGTAACTGTGACATGGTAAATCACGACAAAACACTACTGAAATATTCCAACTCTTGCATTTCAATGAAAGAAATTCAAAATGAACTTTGAAAAATCAAGAGAATGTAACTGTGACACGGTAAAGCACAACAAAACACTACAGAAATATTCCAACTCTTGCATTTCAACGAAAGAAATCCAAAATGAACTTTGAAAAATCAAGAGAATGTAACTGTGACAAGGTAAACCACGACGAAATACTAATGAAATATTCCAACTCTTGCATTTCAATGAAAGAAATTCAAATGAACTTTGAAAAATCAAGAGAATATAACTGTGACATGGTAAACCATGACAAAACACTAGTGAAATAATCCAACTCTTGCATTTCAATGAAAGAAATTCAAAATGAACTTTGAAAAATCAAGAGAATGTAACTGTGACACGGTAAAGCACAACAAAAACACTACAGAAATATTCCAACTCTTGCATTTCAACGAAATAAATCCAAAATGAACTTTGAAAAATCAAGAGAATGTAACTTTGACAAGGTAAAACCACGACAAAAACACTACTGAAATATTCCAACTCTTGCATTTCAAGGAAAGAAATCCAAAATGAACTTTGAAAAATCAAGAGAATGTAACTGTGACAAGGTAAACCACAACAAAACACTACTGAAATATTCCAATTCTTGCATTTCAACGAAAGAAATCCAAAATGAACTTTGAAAAATTAAGAGAATGTAACTGTGACAAGGTAAAGCACAACAAAACACTTCTGAAATATTCCAACTCTTGCATTTCAACGAAAGAAATTCAAAATGAACTTTGAAAAATCAAGAGAATGTAACTGTGACATGGTAAACCATGACAAAACACTACTGAAACATTCCAACTCTTTCATTTCAATGAAAGAAATCCAAAATGAACTTTGAAAAATCAAGAAAATTTAAGTGTGACATGGCATACCACAACAAAACACTACTGAAATATTCCAACTCCTGCCTTTCAATGAAAGAAATCCAAAATAAACTTAAAAAAATCAAGAGAATGTAACTTTGACAAGGTAAACCATGACAAAACACTACTGAAATATTCCAACTCTTGAATTTCAACGAAAGAAATTCGAAATGAACTTTGAAAAATCAAGAGAATGTAACTGTGACATGGTAAACCATGACAAAACACTACTGAAATATTCCAACTCTTTCATTTCAATGAAAGAAATCCAAAATGAACTTTGAAAAATCAAGAGAATTTAAGTGTGACATGATAAACCACAACAAAACACTACTGAAATATTCCAACTCTTGCATTTCAATAAAAGAAATCCAAAATGAACTTTAAAAAATCAAGAGAATGTAACTTTGACAAGGTAAACCATGACAAAACACTACTGAAATATTCCAACTCTTGAATTTCAACGAAAGAAATTCGAAATGAACTTTGAAAAAATCAAGAGAATGTAACTGTGACAAGGTAAACCATACCAAACACTACTGAAATATTCCAACTCTTGCATTTCAACGAAAGAAATCCAAAAATGAACTTTAAAAAATCAAGAGAATGTAACTGTGACAAGGTAAACCACGACAAAACACTACTGAAATATTCCAACTCTTGCATTTCAAGGAAAGAAATCCAAAATGAACTTTGAAAAATCAAGAGAATGTATCTGTGACATGGTAAACCACGACAAAACACTACTGAAATATTCCAACTCTTGCATTTCAACGAAAGAAATCCAAAATGAACTTTGAAAAATCAAGAGAATGTAACCGTGACATGGTAAACCTCGACAAAACACTACTGAAATATTCCAACTCTTTTATTTCACGAAAGAAATTCAAAATGAACTTTGAAAAATCAAGAGAATGTAAACTGTGACAAGGTAAAGCACAACCAAACACTACTGAAATATTCCAACTCTTGCATTTCAATGAAAGAAATTCAAAATGAACTTTGAAAAATCAAGAGAATGTAACTGTGACTAGGTAAAGCACAACAAAACACTACTGAAATATTCCAACTCTTGAATTTCAATGAAAGAAATCCAAAATGAACTTTAAAAAATCAAGAGAATGTATCTGTGACATGGTAAACCACGACAAAACATACTGAAATCTTCCAACTCTTGCATTTCAACGAAAGAAATTCAAAATGAACTTTTGAAAAATCAAGAGAATGTAACTGTGACAAGGTAAACTACGACAAAACACTACTGAAATATTCCAACTCTTGCATTTCAACGAAAGAAATTCAAAATGAACTTTGAAAAATCAAGAGAATGTAACTGTGACTAGGTAAAGCACAACAAAACACTACTGAAACATTTAAACTCTTGCATTTCAATGAAAGAAATCCAAAATGAACTTTGAAAAATCAAGAGAATGTGTCTGTGACATGGTAAACCACCACAAAACACTACTGAAATCTTCCAACACTTGCATTTCAACGAAAGAAATTCAAAATGAACTTGAAAAATCAAGAGAATGTAACTGTGACAAGGTAAACCACGACAAAACACTACTGAAATATTCCAACTCTTGCATTTCAACAAAAGAAATTCAAAATGAACTTTGAAAAATCAAGAGAATGTAACTGTGACAAGGTAAACCACGACAAAACACTACTGAAATATTCCAACTCTTGCATTTAAGCGAAAGAAATCCAAAATAAACTTTGAAAAATCAAGAGAATGTAACTGTGACAGGGTAAACCACGACAAAACACTATTTAAATATTCCAACTCTTGCATTTCAAGGAAAGAAATTCAAAATGAACTTTGAAAAATCAAGAGAATGTAAGTGTGACGAAGGTAAACCACGACAAAACACTACTGAAATATTCCAACTCTTGCATTTCAGGAAAGAAAATCCAAAATGAACTTTGAAAAATCAAGAGAATGTAACTGTGACAAGGTAAACCACAACAAAACACTACTGAAATATTCCAATTCTTGCATTTCAACGAAAAGAAATCCAAAATGAACTTTGAAAAATCAAGAGAATGTAACTGTGACATGGTAAACCATGACAAAACACTACTGAAATATTCCAACTCTTTCATTTCAATGAAAGAAATCCAAAATGAACTTTGAAAAATCAAGAAAATTTAAGTGTGACATGGCATACCACAACAAAACACTACTGAAATATTCCAACTCCTGCCTTTCAATGAAAGAAATCCAAAATAAACTTAAAAAAATCAAGAGAATGTAACTTTGACAAGGTAAACCATGACAAAACACTACTGAAATATTCCAACTCTTGAATTTCAACGAAAGAAATTCGAAATGAACTTTGAAAAATCAAGAGAATGTAACTGTGACATGGTAAAACCATGACAAAACACTACTGAAATATTCCAACTCTTTCATTTCAATGAAAGAAATCCAAAATGAACTTTGAAAAATCAAGAGAATTTAAGTGTGACATGATAAACCACAACAAAACACTACTGAAATATTCCAACTCTTGCATTTCAATAAAAGAAATCCAAAATGAACTTTAAAAAATCAAGAGAATGTAACTTTGACAAGGTAAACCATGACAAAACACTACTGAAATATTCCAACTCTTGAATTTCAACGAAAGAAATTCGAAATGAACTTTGAAAAATCAAGAGAATGTAACTGTGACAAGGTAAACCATACCAAAACACTACTGAAATATTCCAACTCTTGCATTTCAACGAAAGAAATCCAAAATGAACTTTGAAAAATCAAAGGAATGTATCTGTGACATGGTAAACCACGACAAAACACTACTGAAATATTCCAACTCTTGCATTTCAACGAAAGAAATCCAAAATGAACTTTGAAAAATCAAGAGAATGTAACCGTGACATGGTAAACCTCGACAAAACACTACTGAAATATTCCAACTCTTTTATTTCACGAAAGAAATTCAAAATGAACTTTGAAAAATCAAGAGAATGTAACTGTGACAAGGTAAAGCACAACCAAACACTACTGAAATATTCCAACTCTTGCATTTCAATGAAAGAAATTCAAAAGAACTTTGAAAAATCAAGAGAATGTAACTGTGACTAGGTAAAGCACAACGAAACACTACTGAAATATTCAACTCTTGAATTTCAATGAAAGAAATCCAAAATGAACTTTAAAAAATCAAGAGAATGTATCTGTGACATGGTAAACCACGACAAAAAACACTACTGAAATCTTCCAACTCTTGCATTTCAACGAAAGAAATTCAAAATGAACTTTGAAAAATCAAGAGAATGTAACTGTGACAAGGTAAACTACGACAAAAACACTACTGAAATATTCCAACTCTTGCATTTCAACGAAAGAAATTCAAAATGAACTTTGAAAAATCATGAGAATGTAACTGTGACAAGGTAAAGCACAACAAGACACTACTGAAATATTCCAACTCTTGCATTTCAACGAAAGAAATTCAAAATGAACTTTTGAAAAATCAAGAGAATGTAACTGTGACAAGGTAAACCACGACAAACCACTACTGAAATAATCCAACTCTTGCATTTCAATGAAAGAAGTTCAAAATGAACTTTGAAAAATCAAGAGAATGTAACTGTGACTAGGTAAAGCACAACAAAACACTACTGAAACATTTAAACTCTTGCATTTCAATGAAAGAAATCCAAAATGAACTTTGAAAAATCAAGAGAATGTGTCTGTGACATGGTAAACCACGACAAAACACTACTGAAATCTTCCAACACTTGCATTTCAACGAAAGAAATTCAAAATGAACTTGAAAAATCAAGAGAATGTAACTGTGACAAGGTAAACCACGACAAAAACACTACTGAAATATTCCAACTCTTGCATTTCAACAAAAGAAATTCAAAATGAACTTTGAAAAATCAAGAGAATGTAACTGTGACAAGGTAAACCACGACAAAACACTACTGAAATATTCCAACTCTTGCATTTAAGCGAAAGAAATCCAAAATAAACTTTGAAAAATCAAGAGAAGAATGTAACTGTGACAGGGTAAACCACGACAAAACACTATTTAAATATTCCAACTCTTGCATTTCAAGGGAAGAAATTCAAAATGAACTTTGAAAAATCAAGAGGTTGTAAGTGTGACAAGGTAAACCACGACAAAACACTACTGAAATATTCCAACTCTTGCATTTCAAGGAAAGAAATCCAAATTGAACTTTGAAAAATCAGGAGAATGTAACTGTGACATGGTAAACCATGACAAAACACTACTGAAATATTCCAACTCTTGCATTTCAATGAAAGAAATTCAAAATGAACTTTGAAAAATCAAGAGAATGTAACTGTGACAAGGTAAACCACAACAAAAACACTACTGAAATATTCCAACTCTTGCTTTTCAACGAAAGAAATTCAAAATGAACTTTGAAAAATTAAGAGAATGTAACTGTGACACGGCAAACCACGACAAAACACTACTGAAATAATCCAACTCTTGCATTTCAATGAAAGAAGTTCAAAATGAACTTTGAAAAATCAAGAGAATGTAACTGTGACAAGGTAAACTGTACCGTGAGCAAAATGCGATATATTTAAAATACCAAAATAAAGTTCCTTCTTTCTAAATATAATTCTGTTTTCCTCTAATTAAGTTTAAATCTAGAAAAGTCCTTAATCAGCAAAGAGAAAAATTGCAGATAGCCTCAAACAAAGAACGGCGCTATCCAAGCTTTGGATTTCGCTAAGACAGTGGGCAATAAAAAAGATGCTACGCACAATATTTCTAAGGAAGTTTAAATGATAAGAACCGTGTGAACGTTTGAATCATCAGAAATATTTAAAACAAATTATTGGACGAAGGGTTCGCATCCTTGGGCCACTTGAGCCAATCACGAGCCAATTCTTACAGCGCAAGACAAAAAAAAAAAAAACTACGTTTGATAGTGGGGTAAAAGTGCTTTTTGAAGTATTCGTAAATCAGATTCAGGATCATCTAGAACAGAAATATATTGGTATTCAGGCATCGCGATTCAAGTTATTATGCAGTCATTGTTGAGACTTGATCATTATTGCTGTCATTTGAAGTGACCCATGCTGTACACCTAAACATGTAAGTCTCAATAAATCTATTGCTTTTTACCTGTGTTTATTTCATTTTTTATGTCTGTATTTTGTCTAACGACAGGTAATTAGTTCGCATATCTCCAAGGCAGGCTCCCAAGGAATCTGATCTCCAGATAGCTCGAGGAGAAGAGGTCACACTTATATGGCTACACATTTTTATTACTCTCATTAATTGAGGGTGGCGTAGGCCTTGTTGGCACGATCTTTAGCGCTATAAGCGGCGCTATCGGAGAACTTATAAGGTGTAAGTTCACAGTTTCAAGGTACGATATTAGATTCGACGCGGTCAATCTAAATAGTTTTTGAGGTCATCAAATATCATAACTATACGGTCATATGGTATATGAGTCCATAATAATTATCAAAGGCGATATTTATGTACTTATGTCTTGTACTGATCGATGGGGTTCTCAGAATTTATGTGATTATATAGTTCGATAATGCACTGGATACTGAGATTCAAATATAATGTTACCTGATACGTAATATGGTTCATGGTCGAGGAAACAACGATCAAAAGGTAACTGTAATTTTCGTAGACGTAGCTGGGATACGTCCTTATAAGGTGTAAGTTCACAGCTTCAAGGTACGATATTAGATTTGACGCGGTCAATATTTATGACCACAATTAAGCCCAGTCCTTTTCTTTCACCGCAACAATTTTCTTTCATAGCTACAAATCTTTCGTTTATCGCAACAATTTTTCCTTTATAGCAAAAATTTTTGTTTTACCGCTACATATGGCGCGAGTCGGAAATTGGAGAAAATCATGCGAACTAATTAGACTAAAAAATTTTGTAATTTAAATTTAATTATTGGAGAGATATAGACATATAAGTAAAGTGATTAGGCCTATTGCCGCTAAGCTACTACAGGGAATTCCTTTAAATGAGATAATAGCCTCCCCCAAAATAGGTTAAGTGAAAAAATAAATTTATTTTGAATTGATTAAAAAAAAAAAATGTCGGACGACCTTAACGACTTATTAATAGTGCAAAAGTTAGTCGCGAAAAATATAGAAATAGCAAAGTCTATCCCGGAGTACAATGGTCAATCAGATATTGACGAATTTAATATCCAATTGGCCCAGTTTGTACAACTAACAAAAAAAGAGCTAGAACTGTTAGTCGACATGCTCCTATTACGATTAAAAGGCCAGGCCTTAACCTTTCTAAAACAGATTGAACATACCATAGGCAATGACGCCAACTTGCCAATAAATACGGTGGACAAATTGTTAAAAGAATTTAAAGATAGATTTATTGAAACCAGTTCTATAAATAAATTAAAACACGGAATGATGAGCTTTGATTATTCACAAAATATAAGAGAATATCTCGATAATATACGCCTTTCAGTAGAAGCAAAATACGGAAGAGGTTCAGGAGAACTGTATGAAAAAGTCATACTAAATACCTTCTTGCAAGGGCTACCCCCAAAACTATTTAGAATGGTAATATTCAAAAATATTCAGACGTTGGATCTTGCAGTTCAGGAGGTAGAGCGATTGATCGAAGTTGATATGATGGTCGCAAATCACATTAAAGCAAAAATAAATAGCCTAGGTGATTCAAACACGAACCTAATCTTCAAGGGAGATCAGGCAACTCCCAATTTCTTTTCAAGGGATTACCCCAGTGCCACAAAGAAATAAAACGCAAGAATTCTCTAGGCAGAAAACAGTACGTTTTCAGCCTGTCAAACAATCTAATTATGAAAATAACCATACAATAATAAGATGCTATGTTTGCAATCGCCCTGGACATATCGCGAGAGAGTGCCGTTATGTCCCAAATCGCATACCAAGAATTGCTGACGGTAGTACGCAAAATTATGGCAACCATTTGTTCGGAAGGACAAATTTTAGTGCCGGTGGTGCACTAGGCTATAGCCAGGGAAGATTGCGCCAATCAGTACCTTACAACGCGTACAAACCAAATTTTTATACCCCTCCCCCCAATAGACAAATTAATTACCGATTTGAAAACCCAAATAATCGACAAAGCCAATATAATGCGAGAATGCTATATAGAAATCACGAAAACTTGCCGACGGGACATGAAAATTTTGCAAGCCAACGGCATTGGCAGTCAGCGCCGGCAATCGGCACTTACGCAAGACCCCCAGTTACCATAATAATATATGGCGAAGGCAGACAGATGTAAATCAATTAGATATGCCTACGGAATCTCATATGTCTGAATATCTATTTCAGGCACCGAAACATGAAATAAATCCTCAGGGAAACGTTTCAGGCCCCTCAGAAATATAAATTGGACCCAGAGGATGTCCAGAATATTTAGTAGGTTCAAAACAATGGTAGTGCCGTCTTGTAGTGATAATAATAATAGGTTGCCTATATTTAATGATTTTTGTGTAGAAAACATTTACTTTAAGGCCTTAGTTGACAGCGGAGCTGCAGTTAATATCATAAGCTCATGCGTATTTAATATGTTGCCTCTGCATATTAGGCGACAGAGGAACCCTAATAATCCCAATTTAACTAGTGTAACAGGGCATAAATTGGATGCAAGAGGTTCAATTTGCCTAAACGTAAAAAGGGAAAATAGGATCTTTTCGACAGATTTTATAATATGCGATAACTTTCCGTATGAAGCAATTATAGGTGCAAATTTTTAAGGTTCAATAGAGTACTATTAGACGTAGCAAACGAGAGGCTTGTCTACCCAGCTAAGGTAGGGGGAAAAATTTCTACCTTAAGAAATCGTAACAGAGGTTACGAAGACAACGTAACAGTAAACAAAATTTCTGACGGTATAATGTCGCAATCTTTTGAACCTCATGTCTCGCAAGGAGGAAAAGGAATAATCAGAAACTTGTCCAATTATTCTGAAAGACATTGCAGAGATGAAGTAAATTTAAATAATAAAAGTATTGAATCCGCAAAAATAAAAATAGGAGATATGCGACAGTACAGGTCGAACGAAATCAAGAAAATAGCGGAATTATGGAAAAACATAGTAAAACCCAACGTGACGCCAAAAGATGCCGCAATGGCACATCATAGCGCCAGTATGAATCTAATAAACAATGAAAATAAAGAGAAGTATTACGGATTCGCGATAAAGAAAACAAAAGTCCCTCCCAAAACGATGCAAAAAATTCAAATATCACAGATGATTGAACCAGTGGTTAGCAAATCCGAAATATGGTTTTCGACACCATCAAACGAAATTCCTCAAAATCTGCTATGTGAGGAACAGATTATATCTTACGACAGAGGAGAAGGTTTTATTTGGGTAACTAATAACCACGAAAATGATACAATTAGAATAAAAAAGAGGACATGTTTAGTTCAAATCCAGGTTTTAACGGAGAATGATTTAAATAGATGGGAAAATTCTAAAAGAAACCTAGTTAATGGCATTAAAACTTCAAATAACAAATATTCTTTAAACTAAATCGCAATTTTTAAACAAATTTAATATGGATCATATTACGGACTTGGAACTTAAGAAAAAATTATGCGAATTATTATTGAATTTTAAGGATGTATTTTCCGCATCTGAAGATGACATCGGACTGATACCATTTTATGAACACTCAATTTTAACGACTGGTAATCCCGTAGCAGAACAGCCATATCCTGTTCCATATAAGCACAAAGAATGGTTAAAAAATATAAATTCATGAATTAGAAAAAAAATGAAATTATACGCCCAAGTATAAGTCCGTATAGTGCACCAGTGATCTTAGTACCAAACAAGAATGGTGACCGTAGACTTGTAGTAGACTACAGAGCCCTCAACAAACAAGTAGTTAGCGATAAATTTCCTTTACCAAGAATAGATGAAATTCTTGACTCTATTTCAAGCAAAAACAAAATTTTTACTTCTTTGGACCTTACCCAAGGCTACCACCAATTGAAAATAGCCGAAAAAGATGTCCATAAAACTGCATTTTCAACATGTGAATGTGGTTCATATGAATACTTAAGGGTACCTTTTGGACTTAAAACAAGTTCAAGCGCGCTATGTAGACCCCTATTACACCTGTTAAGAGGATTAAAGAATATAATTCATTTTGTTGATGATGTCATGTGCGTGGGAGAAAACACTGAACAACACTTAGCAACATTAGCTAAGGTCTTCGAGAAGTTCAGACAGGGCAATTTAAAATGTCGGCCTGAGAAAGTAAATTTGTTTCAACCTAAAATTAAATTTTAGGAGTAGTAGTGACACAAGGAGAGAATCCCCAGACCTTGATAAAATAAAATGTGTTGAAAACCTCAAACCCCCTAGAACCATGAAAGAATTAAGGGGAAGTTTAGGTCTTACTGGCTACTATAGAAAATTCGTACGCAATTACGCCCAAATTGCGAAACCCCTCACGAAATTAACTAAAGGGAACTCCCAAAATGTTACCTGATCCCAGGAGGTTCAAACTTTCCTAGACCGTCTCAAAAAGGCGCTCACTTCTGAACCAATATTATCACTTCCTGATTTCGAAAACGGACAATTTGTGGTCACAATCGATGCTAGTTCAAAAGGCATTTGGGCTATTCTTTCGCAAATAATTCCCATAGGAAACCCTGATCCTTTACAAGGACCTTCTAATCAAAAGAAATAGAAAAAGTTATATGCTATTCGAGTAGAACTTTATCAAAAGGCAAAAGTAGTTATTCCGCCACAAACTTAGAATTATTATCTATAATCCACCACTTGGACAAATTTAGACACTATTTGATTGGTAGAAAATTTTATACTACGATCAGACCATAAAAGCTTGCATACCTGCGCACATTTAAAAACCCCACGGGCATTCTAGCTAGATGGATTATGAAAATCCAAGACCTAGATTACGAATTTGAACATTTAAAAGGTAAACAAAACGCAGCATGTGACTTTTTGAGTAGATACCCAGAAAATATTCCGTCGGAAGCTGAGGAAAATGAAGTTAACGCTATCAATACTAAGAGCAAACATAAATATAAGAAAAACAAAGTCAAAGACACAGTAAAGGAAAATAAGGTTAACTATTGTCCCTTGTCGTTAGAAAATATAAAAAGAAAGCAAAAAAAGGATGAAATGTGTTCAGCGCTTATTAATTATTTCGTGAATGACGATGCTTTACCGGATATATTCAAAACTCTTTGAAAAGAAATAGATAATTTTTACTATGATCTTGATGAAGAAATACTATGTAGAATCGTGATTGCTGAGACAAATAGAAACCAAACTTCAATAATACCAGTATTACCACAAAACTTAATACTACCTGCGTTCCAATATTTTCATTCAGATATAGGTGGACATTTAGGAGTAATGAAAACTTTCCATAAATTAAAACAATATTTTTACGTGCCGTCGGCAATGACAAAACTTAAGGAATTTGTAAGTACATGCGAAGCTTGTAACTTAAGAAAAAATCCCCAGGCTTATCCTAATCCTCCAATGGGAAGAGTCCCGGTAGCAAAGTACCCCTTCGATATTATCTCATTTGACTTATACGGAACGAGCGGAGGCTTGCCTGTTTCCAGCAGAGGCCATACTTGTATTCTTTCGGTTATAGATCACTTTTCAGGATTTACTTTTGCAAAAGCATTGAAAAACCAAGGTGCTTACGCCACAAGTAAGGCGTTAGCAAAATTATTTTTAAAATTTGGCATTCCTAATAAAATTTTGAGTGACAACGGAAGCAATTTTGTTTCAAAAGTAACAAAAGACTTAATGAGTTTTCTTAATATAGAGAAAATGGTGACAGCTCCGTACCACCCACAAGCTAACGGTAAAATAGAAAATAGGCATAAAATATTCTAGAACGTATTAAGTATTTATACAAAAGACAATAGGAGCGACTGGGATCAATTTTTACCTTATTTAACTAATGTAATCAACACTGCTTATTCAGAAACAACTAAAGATAATCCATTTTATTTACTTTTTGGTCGTGATTTTAGAGTCCCGTATGATGAGATTATTGAATCTCGGCAGTATTATAATAACTCGGAGGATTACAAACAAGAATTCATAAATAGGATGAGGAAAACTTATAAAATAGTTAGGCAAGAGTTGGAAAAATGTAAAAGAAACCAAGAGCTAAGAAACCCACCCAAAGTCAAGGGAGTATAGGTTTCAAAGTAGGAGACTGCGTCTACCTAAAGAACGAGGAAAAAACGGAAGGAAAAAAACTTTCCAACAAATATTCTGGACCGTACAGTATAGTCAAAATGTGCGATAACGATTATATTTAAAAATGGAAAACCCCGATAGTGGAAGAACTTACAAGGCGCATGTTAGCCGAATAAAAAGAGCCAAATTTTCAGAGAGATGGGTATCACATCCCTCCTCTACAGATTCGTCAGATGCAGAAAATGAGCCCCCTAGATCAAGATTGGCAGAGCTAAAACCCTTTAATTTTAAACAAGATTATTTTGAAGATGACAGTGATGAGGAAAACTTTGAAGAATTTTTAGCAATGAAAAATCTAGTTATTCCTAAGAAACAATCCCTAATACCAGGATTTTTTCCTGAAGTAAAAACACCAAAAGATCCAAATAGTTATTCATCGGCGAGCGCAGGAGAATTGGATTATACAATATCTCCAAAAACCCGATTTTTCCCCGATAGAATTTCGACCCATTGTCCCCCCAAAAGATTTCCAGACGATATGGTTTCCCCTGCAACACCAATAGAAAGGCCCCTGTCTTTACAGGAGGAATTAAACAGAGCTGTAGAAACTCCCGGTATTACTGTAAAGAAGACTCCTCCCAAATATTCAACTAAAACAAAATCTGTGAGAAGCTATGGATTTAATAAATTTCCCCATAAGAACGAGTCAAAGTACATTGCCCGAGAATAAAACTCCCAAGGATGACCAGCAAGGACAATATCATGATATAACTGTGTCCAAGGTCAAGCCTAAACAGTGGACTTTATGGAGGGAAACCCTAGTGCAAAAAATGCCCCATCCTCCTGAAGACATGGCATTCAAACAGTGGAGGAACCCCGCAAAAACTCTTGATTCCTCCCAAAGCTCTCAAGAATCTTTCAAATCTCCCGAGTTGAAAACTCAAAGCGAGGACTTAGAGAATAAACCTTCTACTTCCAAAGGAGTAGAAATTTACGAAGGAAGGGCAGGTGATACCTCAATAAGTGCCACCTCTAAAAGTTCTAATCCGAATTCGTCGGAAACTAGTTCCGAAGAGTCTGACGGCGAATCAGACCATATAGTAGTTAAAGAAATAGGAAAATAAAGACCGACTTCAGCAGCCGCACACGCAAAGGCAACAAAATTAAAAGGGCAAGAATTTTTGAAAAAAACAATACAAAAAGTTTGACCTTATTTTTGCTAGAAAAACCGAAAAAAGAAAAAAACCGCGAGAAACAGAGGAGAAAATAACGACACAGTCAGGCAGAACGGTTCAAAAAATTATACAAAAACCTGACAGATGGAAATATCCCTAATTAATGTAAAGACAAATTTCAAATCCCTTATGAAAACCAACTTATGATCCACCATAATAAATTTAACAGTGTGCAAGTAAAGTTAACCAAGTCAATATTAATGAAAAAAAATACGAGTGATGCCAAAACATTGGTGATCAGAGAGAAAGACCCAAAGTAGGAAGCTCGTGGTCGACTGAGAACGACAAGTGGCGTTGGACCACGTCTTTTGGGAAGCCTGGGGAGGAACTCAAAGCCCACGCAGCGTTTAATTTGCTGGGTTTTGGCGGTCCCCTCGGAGTTTCTATGAAAAATCGACCCAGGTCCTAACAAAGATTGATGTCATCAAAAAAAAAAGAAAAAACTACCGGTAAAGAAGCGTCTAATTATGTGCTGATCATGTTCGTATATATGAGCTGGATCGTAGGGATCATGAATTCCGTTCCCTGGGATCCTGTTCATATTTATGAACACTATCATGATTTCTGTTCCAAGAGAAACTGTTGGAACTTTGTCTTGTTATAATAATACAGAAAGAATAGACCCCAAGTTACAAAACAGAATTACTGTTACAAAATGTGGGTACGATAACCATAAAACAAGGGTGTCGACTCGTAACCAAAGAGTCAACTGTTCGAACGCCGTTAATTACCACGAGCACAAAAATAATAAGTCCCAAAATAACCAACTTCAAGGCAATTAACCTGTCGTACACTATTCCCAATATAGAAAACAAGGAAATGAAAACCTTGATATGGTCCAAAATAGAAAAGAATAAAGGGACAATAAAGTTTACAAAAATAAGAGAAGCATTAGGTTCCCAGATTCCCCTATTTACAAATGAAGACCAGAGATTAACGTATGTGGATAATAGATACGGATGGTTCTCAACCAATTTCTGGTGGAACATGCTACTGGCCGTATGTTTCGTATTCGCGACTTCCCTGACCATAAGAACCCTATTGACTTGTAATTACGGAAAAATTCTGAGACTAAGAAGGCGAAAACCAAGAGAAGAACGCGGGGAAACGGCTGAAATGCAGAGGTTAAACCCGGAACCCCATGAGAACGTCTAAGCCAAGAAAAAGGGAAGACATTAGAAAACGAGTGGGTATAGAGGTCTCCACCCGTCCTTGCTATGTCTTGTTCCCTCATTGTAAGGTTGTTTACGTAAAACCGTGTGGCTATGACGCTGCAACATGCGTTTTCTTAAACAGCACGGACGTGCGTGAACAATGCAGGCATGAAATACGTTGTAAAATGAGACCTCAAATTAATCATGTAGCATAAACTCTGTTTAAATGATTATTTTAAATCTAATGTAAAATTAGATAAGTGTTGAAAGAAGTTAAAATAAAGTGTATGTAGTAGTGTATATTAGAAAGCATAATAAGAGACCACACTTAAAGTTAAAGAATTAATCTTTTATATCGTCGTTAGGCTATAACAACTTAGAAGAAACTTCTATGTATTGAATTTCCCAATGGGAACCTTACATATATATTTCAACCAACATGATAAAAATTTCGTTTTGTGTACTAATATTAGCGTATTTATTTAACTCTGTCTCGTAGCGTAAAATTCATGTACCCAATCGATACGTGACTTATTTGTACTATGAGTATTTATTTTAAAGAACGTGTGATTCTGCCTCGTTATTTTTATACAGGAAGTGGATTGACATATTGGATATCGATCATTACAATGAGTTGCCCAGCGCAGATACAACCTAGTAGCATCTATTTTCATCATACCTCAACCAACGAAGAGTACTCACCATAGACTCCAGCCAATTTCCATCCCAGCTACGTCTACGAAAATTACAGTTACCTTTTGATCGTTGTTTCCTCGACCATAAACCATATTACGTATCAGGTAACATTATATTTGAATCTCATTATCCAGTGCATTATCGAACTATATAATCACATAAATTCTGAGAACCCCATCGATCAGTACAAGACATAAGTACATAAATATCGCCTTTGATAATCATTATGGACCCATTACCATATGACCGTATAGTTATGATATTTGATGACCCCAAAAACTATTTATGTGTCACAGACTTACGCGTCAAATCCCTTTCGACCATCTCTAGAAATCCATCCTATCCCCTCTGTGTGGAAAGTTCATATCTCTGTTACCCCATAAATGTTACGAGATAATTTCTGAAAAATGGACCTGGAAACCAAAATTGACCCCAGTGACCAACCCCTCAGTGACAATATGCCCCTCCCACAAGTTAAAGACAATATGTTGAAGGAGTCACTACAGTTTGATGTCGAACCTTTTCCAAATCCAAACTTCAATTCCCCTGTGATTAACCTAGGAATCACCGCAAAAGTTGATAGACGAAAGCCATGAACTAACAATTTTATAAGAGAACTGTGATCCCTAAATGCACGAATGAACAATTTTATACGAGAATATATTCTCTGTGTGCCTCAAAATATCCCAAAAATGATACGCTGAGAAGAAAATAAACGCCCCCCCAGTGTTCGACCCCTTAATGATAAGGCACCCTACGAACTGTCAAAAATCAGGTGAGAATGAACTCTGATAGCATATTCCCACACCTGTAATGGGAAGCATCATTTCCCAGTTGACAATTAGAGAAAGCTTGTCGTGTGAACACAATCATGCTTGAACTGTCCATGAAGAAACCATTACGTAAATGCTTTAAAAATTTTGCCAAGACGAAAAGAGTGAAGGACAATAATTTACAACATAAGGATTGAGTACGTTAAGGACTTGAATGGTGATGAAATAGATGTGAATTTACATAGGTTACTTCTTAATAGCTTTATGTTAACTATATGTTACCTCCAATATCCTATCATTAACGTTGCGTAGCAAACATCCCCAGTGAAAGTGTTTTAATGTTACCAGTGAACATGGTAAACCAAATATTGTGTGTTTTAAATTTTCTTGTATGTAGTGTTAGATGTCCAGATAGAGTTATGTGTGGCGTTGTTGAGCTATTCATTTAATATAGCGTAGATAGAAAGTAGTGTGCCATATAGACAGCAAAATAAAAAAAAGCCTTGTAAAAAGTGAATTCAAAAAAAAATCTTATGTGGAGGTAGAATAGCCCCAACCTTGTTGGAAATGTAAAAGTAATCAGTGTTAGATGTAGAAATTTTTTTTTTTTTAGTATAGTAGCTAGCCTAGAACCATGAATAATCTTAGTCCTGTAGATGAATTTTAGATAGGGATGTAGAATAAAATAAGAAAAGTAATAGAGAAAATTTTTAGCACTCCTGATTAAGCCATAACATAAATATGAAATAATTATGTAGAAGAAATAGTTAATAAATTGCAAAAATTTCAAAAGCCCAAAGGCAAGCAAGTCATAATGACGGGACGTCATTAAATAATGGGAAGGGTAATATGTACTTGAGCAAAATGCGATATATTTAAAATACCAAAATAAAGTTCCTTCTTTCTAAAGATAATTCTGACGTCCTCTAATTAAGTTTAAATCTAGAAAAGTCCTCAATCAGCAAAGAGAAAAATTGCAGATAGCCTCAGACAAAGAACGGCGCTATCCAAGCTTTGGATTTTGCTAAGACAGTGGGCAATAAAAAAGATGCTACGCACAATATTTCTATGGAAGTTTAAATGATAAGAACCGTGTGAACGTTTGAATCATCAGAAATATTTAAAACAATTTATTGGACGAAGGGTTCACATCCTTGGGCCACTTGAGCCAATCGTGAGCCAGTTCTTACAGCGCAGCAAGACAAAAAAAAAACTACGTTTAATAGTTGGGTAAAAGTGCTTTTTGAAGTATTCGTAAATCAGATTCAGGATCATCTAGAACAGAAATATATTGGTATTCAGGCATCGCGATTCAATTTATTATGCAGTCATTGTAGAGACTTGGTCATTATTGCTGTCATTTGAAGTGACGCATGCTGTACACCTAAACATGTAAGTCTCAATAAATCTATTGCTTTTTACCTGTGTTTATTTCATTTTATATGTCTGTATTTAGTCTAACGACAGAGGTAATAAGTTCGCATATCTCCAAGGCACGTTCCCAAGGAATCTGATCTCCAGATAGCTCGAGGAGAAGAGGTTACACTTATATGGCTACACATTTTATTTACTCTCATTAATTGAGGGTGGCGTAGGCCTTGTTGGCACGATCTTTAGCGCTATAAGCGGCGCTCTCGGAGAACTTATAAGGTGTAAGTTCACAGCTTCAAGGTACGACATTAGATTTGACTCGGTCAATATAAATAGTTTTGAGGGTCATTAAATATCATAACTATACGGTCATATGGTATATGAGTCCATAATGATTATCAAAGGCGATATTTATGTACTTATATCTTGTACTGATCGATGGGGTTCTCAGAATTTATGTGATTATATAGTTCGATAATGCACTGGATACTGAGATTCAAATATAATGTTACCTGATACGTAATATGGTTCATGGTCGAGGAAACAACGATCAAAACGTAACAGTAATTTTCGTAGACGTAGCTGGGATACGTCCTCATAAGGTGTAAGTTCACAGCTTCAAGCTACGATATTAGATTTGACGCGGTCAATATATTTATGACAACAATTAAGCCCAGTCCTTTTCTTTCACCGCAACAATTTTCTTTTATAGCTACAAATCTTTCGTTTATCGCAACAATTTTTCCTTTATAGCAACAATTTTTCTTTCATCGCTACAAAACCACGACAAATCACTACTGAAATAATCCAACTCTTGCATTTCAATGAAAGAAATTCAAAATGAATTTTGAAAAATCAAGAGAATGTAACTGTGAGAAGGTAAACCACTACAAAACACTACTGAAATATTCAACTCTTGCATTTCAACGAAAGAAATTCAAAATGAACTTTGAAAAATTAAGAGAATGTAACTAGTGACAAGGTAAATCACGACAAAAACACTACTGAAATATTCCAACTCTTGCATTTCAATGAAACAAATTCAAATGAACTTTGAAAAATCAAGAGAATGTAACTGTGACAAGGTAAACCACAACAAAACACTAATGTTGGGAGGGGGAGCCAAAAAGTTGGGAGGATTGGGCCCTTATGTATCTCAAAATGCACAAATAAAAAAGTATTAAAAAATAGGGGGGCAAAAAAGTTGGTGGGCCTTTGGGGGCCCGGGGGGCCTCTGGGGGCTCGGGGGCATTTGGGGGCTCGGGGGGCCCCGTGGGGGAATTGGGGTTGGGGGCCCTTTGGTATTGGGGTAGGAGGACCCTTTGGGGTTGGGGTGGGAGGGCCCTTTGGGGTTGTGGTTGAGGACCTATCTACACTGTTCAAATAAAACTTGTGTATTATAACGACCACAGAGTTACACCCCAAATCATCTTCTAAATCATCTTCTAAAATCATCTTCTAAAATGCCTCAAACGGTTTCGCCTAAATCATCTTCTAAAATGTCTCAAACGGTTTGGTCCAAATAATCCCCTAAAAGTAATTTGTGCGTGTTCCTTTTGTTTTGGCATCCCTGCGCTGTCACATTTGAAATTCCTAGGAAACCCTTTCCCGCGTTAATCTCTTCATCTCTAAGATGTTCCTAGCTACATTATTACTGTTTTGATAGAATATCAATTTATCTCTCTGACTTAAAGATCAGTGAAGCCGTATTTAAAAAAAGATTTTTCTATCTTTTTAGACTCCCGCATTATTCCAAGATAACAAGTGATGTCATTTCTAATTCCTGACATAAAGATAAATGAAGCCTCATTTAAAAATAGAATATTAATTTTTCTCTCTGACCTAAAGACCGTTTATCCCTCAGACTTACATCAAAGAAGCCATATTTGTTTCTTAGTTCCCCTTTCGTAAATCAATAATTCCCCTTAGAAACAACAAATTAATTCCCCTTTCGTAGATCAATAATTCTCCTCGATTATGCAAATCAATTTCTCAGAAATCCACTTCCCCTTCGTGGATCGATAATCCTTGATAAATTATAGCCCTTCAGCGTTAGACCAAATTGTAGATGGCAGCAGTGATGAGCAATGGGGCTGGTACCCCCCTCTCTACTTATACCCCCTCCCCCCTCTGGATACCACCTTGATAGGATACCGTCTCAGCTTTCATTAGAAAAATAATTTACCTAATAATTAACCACGTCACTATATGGTCCAAACAAACACGCAAAAGAACGTTAAGCAGCTTAGTGTTCCTTGAAAAAATTTTGAGGGTATGAGTAAAGGGGTACAAAGACAAAAACAAAAATGTCGAAATTATTCAGATATACCTCAAATGATTGGAAAACTGAGTCATAGATTCGCCGTAGCATGCAATAAGATCCAAAGAATGTAATTAAAAGGGAGCACACGCAAAAGCCAAATTAGGCCAGTAGCCTATCAATCAATCAATCAATGATTTATTACCCACAACTAACAAAAAGTAGTACAAGTGGAGCACATATATGAGAAATGAGAAATTGCAAATACCCAAGACAATGAACAAGTTCTAATGGGGGGCCCTGGGTCTATCAAAATATTTCAATGGCTTCCCAAAGAATTTGATATCATTTTATTCTGTCTCCGCTTTAAATGAAAAAAATAATTATTTTTTGGCATCCATGCTTTCAATAAAAAAAATGAGGCATTATCATCTAAAAATGATAGCCCCCTATCCCCCCCTATAGGCAATAATTTACAATTTATTTATGAATCATATTTTTGGGGTAACTTCCGGTTCAATCATTAATTCCCCAACCTTGTACATAGCTTAGTCTATAGCTAAATTTCGTCTCAATAAAAGCGTTTTTTTTGGGGGGGGGGGGGGGAATTTTTCAGAAAGAAGATTGTATTTTCTATCAGGTGCTCAACAATTGAGTATTATACATTAATAAAATCTTATCTAAAAACAGAAAAAAAATCTTCAAACTGACAATTCAGCTGTAGGAACAATCTGTCGGCTGTCAATTTCAAAATCCAACTGAAGGCTGAAGCTGTATAGTAGTGAAAGCGTTCTATAATTCTATTCAACTTGAAAATAAAATTCTTGACTAAGAATGATGTAAGAAATAGCGATTGAGAAACTGCATTCGAAATGATTTAAGCTCATTTCATAAAGACGATACTTTTTTTTATCAACGTATGAAGAACTGTGTATATTGCAATATTTGCAATTGCATATTACATCTGTCTGGTTCTTATGCAAAGTAACAAAAGAGACGAAAATTAATGAACCAGAAAGTAGTGAAGAAATATGGTATGCAAAGTAATATTTGGCAGGGAAAGTCACTGGTGATAAATCTCTAGGGGTGGCACCGTGATTGCGTGATTTTCGGGGATTCGGGGAATCAAATTTTTTTTTCGGGTTGACGCATATATTTTCGGGGAAATACCCGAAAATTCGGGGATAGTGCAAGCCCTGCTTGATTTCTAATGAGGAAAATCGAAATACTAAATCACACGAGAAGGAAAAGCTCCAACTTTGCGGTTGACGCAATAAAGAATTGTCGCAAAATTAATTTAAAGTCGACCGAACGCCGCCGCCTCTGCAGGCGGCAGCGTTACGACACTTCGGCGGCGTTCGACCGGGCCTCTCGTCGGCGGCGTTCGGTCGATCCGCCGGCGCGGCGCCGGGGTCTAGTTCCAAGCAATAAAACGAATCGTAAAGGAATCCAATTATGGAAATCAGTGTTTAAAATGTACCTCCGAGACTCTTTTGAAATAAATTCTAGCAGTCAATCTGTCGGTGCTCAGAGCCCCGCCTTAATTATTTGCATAAAATACTGATCCCTGACATGTGTCCATGCTGAAAAGATTTACAACTTCCTGTCCTTCCACATTTTCCACACCGCACCAGTTTATTCAATTTCGCACTTGACTAGATATAAGAATAATTGTTATTTCCTTCATTGGGGCAGAAGTCTTGGCCTTTAATGTCTATTGGAATCTTTCAAGGAGAAAATTCCTTTTTCTGAAAAATGAAGCTATCAAGGAACTTTGAAAAAATTATTATTCGACTTGGCCCTTTTCTAATAGAAGCTTTGTAAGGTAAGAAAGTAGGAATATATTTAGCAGTACCGAAGGGACTGTCCAAATTTTAGGACACTTGTAATTGTAAAAATAGGGCAAAACATGAAAATTACAGGCTATGAAAATAATAAGAATCTATGGAAAATCGAAAAAAATGATATTCTGGGGATTGAGGATTTCTTTTTTATAAGGTTGGTCACAAGTGCAAGTTAGTTAACCCCCCTCCCCCTCCCAGGATGAGTGTATCAAGCTAGTAGTCATAGAGGATCAAAAAGGGTCCCATTGAACAGAAATCAGAAGTTCTACTGTTCTCTTAAGGTAATTAAATAAAAAAAGAACGCCTCGTTCTTTACGCTGAAGTTTTTTTATTGTTTTAAAAAATAGCGTTGTGAGAAAGACTCTAACTTTAGCGTAAAGAGCGAAGCATTGAGAAGGGGACAGCCCCTTTCATATACGGAATAATTTCTGTTCGTTTTAAGTTTTAATGTTACTCCTTAATTTCAGTTAAAATAACTTGTTTTTTTTATTTAATTTTTGAACGTTTTTAATTAATGCAGGTTTTGATTTTGGCTCACCGTACATGAAGAATTAAAACAAAATTTGATATTAATTTTACTTTTATTTGGTTAAATGGCTTTCTCGAAACTTGTTTAATTTTATTTACGAACGTTTTTTATTAGTAATAAATATACGTAACTTATGATTTAACTTACGTAACAAACTTCTATACTGATATATTTTCAATACGCATATTAGGGGGTTCACCCCCTAGTCAATACCTCGCTCTTTACGCTAAAGTTCTAATTTTGTTCCAATTCTTTAAAAATAACCCCTTACTCACAAAGGCAGTTAATTAGAATAAATAGCTCTTATGAAAGTACTAAAAAATCTTCGGCTTAAAGAGCGAGGTATTGACTAGGGGGCGAACCAAGTCATATGCGTAATAATTCCTGTTCGTTTTAAGTTTTGATGTTGCTCCTTACTTTCAGCTGAAACACTTTTTTTTTATATTTAATTTCTTATCGTTTTTTTTAAATAATGCTGGGAAATCCGGCACCCACTTCATAGCAATGTCCCTTCCCCCATAAAAACTTACTGCATGGCAAGATCCTCCCACATAACCCCTGATCCTCCCCCCACTACCAGAAAAATCCCCCCTGAATACGTCTGTATACTTCCCAATAACCAACACTATATTTAAACATTGGGTAAAGTTCATAACTTTCAGCCCTCCCCCTGGAGACTTTGGGGGATTAAGTCATCCTAAACGACATATTTATTATATTTTTGACCATGCTGAACAAAATGGCTATCTCAGAATTTTGATCGGGTGACTTTGGGAAACAAATGAGCGAAGGATGGGGCCTAGTTGCCCTTCATTTTTTTTTGTTCACTTAAAAAGGGCACTAGAACTTTTAATTTCCATTCGGATGAGTCCTTCCACGATATTCTAGGACCACTGGGTCGACACGATCACCTCTGGAAAAAAAAACAAACAAAAAAACAAAAAACAAATAAACACGCATCTTTGATCTTTCTTCTTGCAAAAAATACAAAATTCCACATTTTCGCAAATAGGAGCTTGAAACCTCTACAATAGGGTTCTCCAATACGCTGAATCTGATGGTGTGATTTTCATTAAGGTTCTATAGCTTTGAGATGGTGTTTCCTCCTTTTTCGAAAATCAGGCAAATTTTCTCAGGCGCGTAACTTTCGATGGGTAAAACTAAACTTGATGAAACTAATATATTTTAAATCGGCATTAAAATCTGATTCTTTTTATGTATCTATTGGTATCACAATTCCTTTTTTTAGAGTTTCAGTTACCATTGAGCCGGGTCGCTCCTTACTTACAGTTCGTTACCACGAACTGTTTGACAAGAACCCGTCTTGCAAAAAATTGCCGATTTCATTCATGTTATGCAACAGAACCAAATTTTGAACCGAATAGGGCGAAGTGCTATCAAGAAAAAATCCTGACATAACCAGTTGGCTTACAATAATCAAAAAGCTGTATATATAGCCTAACTGTTTCAGATTGTGCCGAAGGAAACTAGCGTTTTTCTGCCATTACGTGTCGAAAAACTAAATTTGGCCAAACTAACGTCGAAATGCTACCGGGTGAAATTCTCAGCAATCCTATAGATTTTAAATTATCAACAGACTATATATGTTGCCTCCCAGTTGTACTGCCGTATGGTGGCTCATTCGTCCCTAAAACATATATAGTTAGTCGAGATAAAGGACTATTATACAGAACACATATGCTCTATTAATAACAATCTGACAGTATTGCATAGTTGGATACCAGCTGATGAGGGAAGAGAAGGTCAGTGGATCTTTTTGTGGGGGAGCGCCCGAAACCTGAAAAAGTTCATTTGCAGTACAACATGTTCAAACTTTTCATGTTGGAGCGTCTTGTCGTGTTGTGTTTCACTTTTCGTTGGAGTCCTTTCGCAAGAAAATTCTTCCTGAAATTTTGGAAAAGACCTTCATTTGGCTGAATATATCTTACTTTTGGCTGAGTATATTAATTTATTTTACAAAGCACATCCTCAGGGAAGAATTAGAGCGCATCCCGTCTTATTCCAGAAACGTTCTTAAATTTGCACATTTACCTGCACAAAGGCTGGAAGGATACTCGAGCGATGTTTGTATAATGAAACACTTTCCCCTGAAAAACCTTGACATTAAGACCTGAAAAATCATGTTTGGCATTTACGGTCTCCATAAAAAATCTAAGGGCCCAACTGTTGAGAGGATCTCCACTTCCAAAGTATTGTCATGTGTATGACAAACTTTAGTATGAAGGCCGTATAGATGAAGGAACATAAGCTCCTCTCAATATAAGATAAACCTGAATATATACTCTAAATAGATAGAAATTAATTCTAAAAAATTCTATTTTCAAACGAATGTAAACAGTGACGTTAAATATTAAACTACTACTACTACTAACGACTCACCAAAGCACAAGGCCGCCAGAGGCCAACACAGCTACATACGTTCCTCCCCCATCACAATCTATTCAAAGCCTCCCTCTTCACACCTTCCCAGGAAGTTCCCATTTCCCTCAAATCTTTCTTATTATCTCATACTCGGGGAGAGGGGGCGGCTGCCCACCCAAAAGGCCTAACTGAATAAGCCCAAAAGTTACACTCCCGGTATTAAGGGAAAGAAAGTGAATCATAGACAGCGCAATAGCGCTGCCTAAGTAAAGAACGATGTTGCCACGATATGTTATTTATTTTTTTTTTCTCCATACCCGGGCACTTCGTATCGAAGGAGTTGTCGTAGAAACTTCGAAAAGGGCTCATTCTATTGGAAATTGGCGAGGCTAGTGCCCTTTTTAATAGTCAAAAGTGATTGAGAGCAACTAGCCCCCCCCCCCCCCCACGCCCATCATCCCCCCAAACACGTCCAATCAAAATTTTGAAATAGCCATTTTGTTCAGCGTAGTTGATTTCAAGATAGAAAATATGTTTTTAAGGAGGATACTCCCCCACAACCCTCGGGGCAAGGGTTATAAGTTATGCCCTGAGGGAATATAAGAATGATGTTGGAACAATATACTTTTATTATTTTTTCCTTTAGAGCAGGGCACTTCGCATCGAAGAACTTGTCGTAGAAACTTCGAAAAGGGCTCATTCAATCGGAAATTGGAGTGGCTTGTGCCCTTTTTAATAGTCGAAAGTGATTGGAAGGCAACTAACATCCCTTCCACGCCACCCATTTCCCGAAACACATCCAATCAAAATTTTGAGATAGCCATTTTGTTCAGCGTAGTTGAATTCCAGATAGAAAATATATTTTTGAGGAGGACACTCCCCCACAGCCTTCAGGGCAAGGATTGTAAGTTATGACCAGGGGGCATATAAGGTTTTTTACAGAAGGCGTTGTCGCAGAAACTTCAAAAAAGACTCATTTGATTGGAAATTCAAAGGGCTAGTGCCTTTTTAATCGTCGAAAGCGATTGGAGGGCAACTAGCCCCCCACGTCCATCATTCCCCAAAACACATCCAATCAAAATTTGAGATAGCCATTTTGTTCAGCGTAGTTGATTTCCGGATAGAAAATATTTTTTTGAGGAGGACACTCCTCCCAAACCCTCAGGGCAAGGATTTTAAGTTGTGCCCTGAGGACATATAAGAACGATGTTGGCACAATGTATTATTTATTTTTTTTTTTTTCCTTTAGAGCAGGGCACTTCTTATCGAAGAAGTTGTTGTAGAAACTTCAAAAAGGGCTCATTCAATTGGAAATTGGAGTGGCTTGTCCCCTTTTTAATAGTCGAAAGTGATTGGATGGCAACTATCACCCCTTCCATGCCCACCATTTCCCGAAACACATCCAATCAAAATTTTGAGATAGCCATTTTGTTAAGCGTAGTTGATTTCCAGACAGAAATTATGTTTTTGAGGAGGACACTCCCCCACAGCCTTCAGGGCAAGGATTTAAGTTATGCCCTGGGGGCATATAAGGTTTTTGTAGAAGGCGTTGTCGCAGAAACTTCAAAAAAGACTCATTCGATTGGAAATTCAAAGGGCTAGTGTCTTTTTAATAGTCGAAAGCGATTGGAGGGCAACTAGCCCCCCACGCCCATCATTCCCCCAAACACATCTAATCAAAATTTTGAGATAGCCATTTTGTTCAGCGTAGTTGATTTCCAGATAGAAATTTTTTTTGAGGAGGACACTCCCCCAAAACCCTCAGGGCAAGGATTTTAAGTTATGCCCTGAGGGCATATAAGAACGATGTTGTTACAATGTATTTTTTTTTCCTTTAGAGCAGGGCACTTCGTATCGAAGAAGTTGTTGTAGAAACTTCAGAAAGGGCTCATTCAATTGGAAATTTGAGTGGTTTGTCCCCTTTTTAATAGTCGAAAGTGATTGAAAGGCAACTAACACCCCTTCCACGCCCACCATTTCTTGAAAAACATCCAATCAAAATTTTGAGATAGCCATTTTGTTCAGCGTAGTTGATTTCCAGATAGAAAATATGTTTTGAAGAGGATACTCCCCCAAAACCCTTGGGGCAAGGGTTTTAAGTTATGCCCTGAGGGCATTTAAGAACGATGTTGGCACAATGTATTATTTTTTTTTCGTTTAGAGCAGGGCACTTCATATCGAAGAAATTGTCCTAGAAACTTCAAAAAGGAATCATTCAAATAGAAATTGGAGTGGCTTGTGCCCTTTTTAATAGTTGAAAGTGATTGGAAGGCAACTAACAACCCTTCCAGAACCACCATTACCCGAAACACATCTAATCAAAATTTTGTTTTCGACGAGGACACTCCCCCATAGCCTTCAGGGCAAGGGTTGTAAGTTATGCCCTGGGGGCATATAAGGTTTTTATTGAAGACGTTGTCAAATAAACTTCAAAAAAGGCTCGTTCGATTGGAGGTTTAAAGAGCTAGTGCCCTTTTTAATAGTCGAAAGTGATTGGAGGACAGCTAACCCCCCTCTCACGTCCACCTTTTCCCCAAACACATCCGATCAAACTTTTGAGATGGCCATTTTATTCAACGTAGTTTTAAGTTCTGTAAATTAGGTCTTTGAGGATGACAACCCCCTCACAGCCCTCAGGGCAAGGGTTGTAAGTTATGCCCTGGGGGCATATAAGGTTTTATAGAACGCGTTATCGTAGAAACTTCAAAAAGGGCTCATTCGATTAGAAATTGAAATGGATAGTGCCCTTTTTAATAGTCAAAATTAATTGGAAGGCAACTAACACCCCTTCCACGCCCACCATTTCCTCAAACACATCCAATCAAAATTTGAGATAGCAATTTGTTCCACGCAGTTTAAAGTTCAGGAAATTATATCTTTGAGCAGGACACTCCCCCACAGTCTTCAGGACAAGGGTTATAAGTTATGCCCTGGGAGCAAATAAGTTTTTATTGAAATCTTTATCGTAGAAACTTGAAAAAGGGCTCAATCGATTGGAAATTCAAAGGTCTACTGCCCTTTTTAATAGTAAAAAGTGATTTGAGGGCAACTAACCCCCCTCTCTCGCCCACCTTTCCCCAAAGACATCCAATCAAAATTTTTAGATAGCCATTTTGTTCAGCGTTGTTGATTTCCAGATAGAAATTATGTTTTTGAGGAGGACACTCTCCAACAGATCTCAAGGCAAGGGTTGTAAGTTATGCCCTGGGGGCATATAAGGTTTTTATAGAACGCGTTGTCGTAGAAACTTCAAAAAGGGCTCATTTGATTGGAAATTGAAATGGCCAGTGCCCTTTTTAATAGTCGAAAGTGATTGAAGGGCAACTAACCCCACTCTCACGCCCACCATTGCACCAAAACACATCCAATAAAAATTTTTAGATATCCATTTTGTTCAACGTAGTCGAAAGTTCTGGAAATTAGGTCGTTTAGGATGATAACCCCATTAGAGCCCTCAGTGCAAGGGTTGTAAGTTATGCCCTGGGGGCATATAATCTTTATATAGAAAGTTGTTGTAGAAATTTAAAAAAGACTCATTTGATTGGAAACTGAAATTGCCCTTTTTAATAGTCGAAAGTGAGTGGAGAGTAATTATTCCCCCTCTCACGCCCACCATTTCCCCAAAAACATTCAATCACAGTTTAGAGATATCCTTTTTGTTCAACGTAGTTATGAGTTCTGGAAATTATCTATTTAAGAATGACAAACCCCCCAGAGCTCCCAGGGCAAATGTTGTGAGTTATGCCCTGGGGGCCTATAAGGTTTTTATAGATAGAGTTATCGTAAAAACTTCAAAAGGGGCTCATTCAATTGGAAATTGAGAGGGCTAGTGCCATTTTTAATAGTTGAAAATGATTGGAGGGCAACTAGCCCCCCTCTCACGTCCACCATTCCCCCAAACACATCCTATAAAAAATTTTCAGATAGCCATTTTGTTCAACGTTGCAGAAAGTTCTGGAAATTAGGTCTTTGAGGATGACAACCCCCCCCCCCCCCCAGCTCTCAGGGCAAGGGTTGTAAGTTATGCCCTGGGGGCATATAAGGTTTTTATTGAAAAAGTTGTCGTAGAAACTTCAAAAGGCTCGTTTGATTGGAAATTGAAAGGGCTAGCACCTTTTTAATAGTTGAAAGGGATTGGAGAGCGACTAACTCCCCTCTGACGCCCACCATTTCTCAGACACATCCAATCAAAATTTTGAGATAACCATTTTTTTTTAACGTAGTTGAAATTTCTGGAAATTAGGTCTTAGAGGATGACAGCTACCCTCACAGCCCTTAGGGTAAGGGTTGTAATTTATGCCCTGGGGGTATATAACGTGTTTATAAAAAGCGCTATCGTAGAAACTCAAAAAGGCCTCATTCGATTGAAAATCAAAAGACCTTGTGCCCTTTTTAACAGTCGAAAGTAATTGGAGGGCTTGATATTTTTATAGTAAAGATTGATGTGGGTATAATGTATTATTTTTTTGTAGTTGTTGTTGTTTAGACCAGGACACTTCGTATCGAAGGAGCTGTCGTAGGAACTTCGAAAAGGGCTCATTCAATTGAAAATAGAAAGGGCTGATGCCCTTTTTAATAGTCGAAAGTTATTGGAGGGAAACTAATCCCCATCCGACGCCCACCCTCCCATTTGCCTTTATGTTTAAAAACTAAATGTTGACTTAAAACTAAATCAAAATGCACCGTGTTAATGCTAATTCCCAATAAGGCATCTCAGCAGTATCCCAAGAACGACTGAGGGTATTATGTTCAAACTTTCGGGGCTACTTCATCTCTTAAAATTTAACCAAATCAAAATAGCATAAGTGTATCCAAGCTATCAAAGAAAGTAAACAGATTTTTTTGCGAATGGTATCAAGTTTTCCATTTCAGGGCAACTAGAGGAGGTATGAAACTAAATTAAACACTACTATTTGTGTCCAGATTTTTAAAAGGGTGCTTGTCGTTAAAAATTGCTGAAAATTTTTCTCCAGCATACAAATAGCAGGCCAGACTATAAATTCTCAAAAAACGAAAAGATTTAAATTATTATTTTCTTTTTCCCTGAAAAGACTATGTCAATATAAAACGAACAGAAAATTAATTAAAAAAAACTTTTTCACAAAAAATAAGTTTTTAAAAAGAAGTAAAGAAACCCCATTAAACAAAAAATGAGCAAAAATAAAATCAAATAAGCTACCAAGCGTGAAACTACTACAAGTCACCATCGACAAATAAATGAAACCCAAAACGAACAGAAATTACAATAAATAACCGAGTCAAACTCAAAACGAGCAGAAATTAACATACGTTGGGCTCAAAACCCCTATATCTTCCCAAGCCCAGAACATAATTTGCACTTTATTGAACAAAATACACATGAATGTGCACTGTCAGTTTAATATACATATACTGATATTTAGTAATCAAAATGTTAATATTGTTTGATTTATTAAAGTTATAAAAGTAAAAAACATTTATATTTTTTTTCAGTAAGGTGAAAATTAGGTTCTGGCCTTGGGAAGGCATAGGGGTTCTTGGAAAAACTTGTTTTGTGAAATTTTTTTTTTTAATTAATCTTCTTAAGGAATGAGGATTTACCTAAAACCCCAAATGTGCACTTTAAAGGCCAACATTCTGAGGTTTTTTTAGAAAAATGTGTAGGGCAGAATTTAACCCACCAGGCGTTTGGGATGGATCTAGGATAAGAGACGATAGAACGGATCACCCCTCCTCTCAAAACATTTACATGCGCTTTTCCATATAAGATCAGCCAATCCATGATACCCCTTACGTACATGATCTTACTTTATAATTTCCATTATGAGTTAAACTTTCAAAGCATCAAAGTATCATAGTATCCTTAATGAAAAACAGTCAGTTATATTATCAAAATTTCAGCCCGCTTTTTTAATACTATTTTCCCTTCCCCCTTCTGCACAAATAATAACTTTGGATCCGTTCCTTTAATTGGAGCATGAAACTCGGACTAAGCGTGTAACATAAACGCTGATATAACACGGAATATAACACACTTTTGAAAACAAAACTCCCTGACTACATTGTAAGCCAAATAAGTTGCATGAACGCAGCTTAAATCAATTGGTCGAGCGTGGTTTGCTCAAATGGTTTGGTTGCAAAGCGTCCATAATTCAGGCTCATGACAAGCATAGACTACACAATGCAAGAATAAGAGAAGGCATAGCCAGACAAATTCATGGGAGAGCCTTTGGGCCTAACCCTTTCCTGAAATGTCAAAATAATTATTCTTTTTGAAGGACAGGGGTGACTGGTGGTGGCTGGAAAATATTTTTCAGCACCCATAGCCCAAAGAGGGCATCGCATAATTGTACTTTTTTATGTACTTTTTTATGTACTACTTTTTTTATGTACTTTTTTATGTACATTCCCAGACGCATGGTAATGTTTATAGTATTTGTCTTGTTTAGATTCTTAAAAAAAATAAACTGCAGAAATCTTTGAAGCATCATTTTTGCCTTTGCAACAGTCATGAATCTGTCAGACATTCAAGGCTTTATCTACGAGGTGTGGGTGGTGTACTGAGTTTTCATCCCTCCCCCTCAAAAAAATGGTCCAACTCCTAAAAATGCAACAGAAATTAATATAACAAATTTGGATGTGTTTTTAAAGTTTTTTTGTATCCCCCCGAACAATTCGTGGGAGATATTTTCCTCCTTTTTTTCTTCTGCTAAACATTTCCAGTGGATTAAAAACAGCATTCCCAAATGTTATTGAATTATACTTATCGCCACATAGCCTCAGGTAGCTCGCGAGACACGGATGAGATCTAACATTTGCTCCTCTAATACTAATTAAGAACATACGAGACATGCTTTTTCAGCTTGGGGCCTAACAAAAGATTTTACCATTTTAAGATTTCTGGATTTTTTTTGTAAGGCTCTATGCAATATCTTAGAAGACCTTTTTTTTAATTGTGAAAGTAGTAAATTTTCTGAATCTAGTTAATCTGTTATATTTTATGTTTTTATAGCCAATCCTGAGTTCTAACTAGCAATTCAAATTTTCACAAAACCTAGCTACTACTTAAAAAAAAAAAAAACAGCATCCCGAAACGTTGTAGGTTTCTCCTCTTAAAACTTTACCTCAGGATCGTCGAGGGATAAAATTGGGGCCTGGAAACAAATTCTCTTCTTGCCCTTTTTCCATCTTTTTTTTTGTTTGTTTTTGCAAGTGGGTGCCAATGCAGACGAATTTGACTGGCCAGTACTCTTATTATTAGAAGCAAAGAACTGCTTAAATTTTGGTTAAATTTTTGAGTTGTATATTTATGGCAAAAATGTTCTTATAGAGTAGATATTGACTCCTAATCCCTTCCGATTTTTCATTTTGCAATCAGCTGAGTAGAGAAATAATAAGAAAACATAAAACAAATATTTTTGATCATAAAAAAAAATCGATCTAAGTTTACACGCATTAAAATAGAAGAACAAAGCAAAAATGGTTAAGAAAAAAAAATATCAGTTTGGACTCCTTTGACGGACAGGCTAGGGACTTTCCCTTATTTTCTCGATGGCCGTACTTGACCTTAGACTGTTATCAGAATTCCCGCATGCACCTTTATGAGATATTATATTGACTGAACAGCCTCTTTCTCCGCTGGTAACAGTAATATCCTCTCGAGAAAATTGATTACTGAATCAATCACCCTCTCTATTCTATCCAATTCGTCTTCAAAGAGTTTTAGTATTCGACCTTTTGGCATCAAAGCTGTGTTCTCCAAAGCAAATCATCTTCTGGTCCTAGCTTCACTGCTTCCTCAGGGGAAAATTTTCCCCTTGATAGATTTACTGCATTGGCAGTTGTGCTGAAATTCAGTTTAATTCTAAGAGAGGTACATAGGTGTTTAGATATTTCAAATGTCTCCAACGAATCAAGAGAGACCTCGCAGAACCTGCTGGTGAATGTTAAGATTTCTCCATCATCATTTATTTTATTCCATTTTCATTTATTTTATACTAACATAACAAAAACAAAAACCACCTCCATGGTCCTTATTACTTTAGCCGTCTTAATACTTTAAAAATTAATAAGGTCCCGGGTGCTAACAGTAGGGTATGTGAGTTTTTTTTTTCAAGTATGGGGATCGTGAAGTTAACGATAAATTACTGAATATTTTAAATATTGGTTTGAAAAGGGGCGGTACCTAGCGATTTTGCGAAAAACTTAAATGAAACCCCCTCCATGCCGCAGCTTTAAGATACGTACTCTTAAAAACTTTTTCGTTTTAAACGTGTTCTTAGACTAGATAAACCGTATTAACAGGTCTCTAAAAAAATGTGCTCTTAGCAATCAAGATTGTAAAAGGCCCTGTAGTCAGATAGTCTAATCAAAGTTGATAATTAGTTAATAGGATAGCCAGAAGCGTGAAGCCTGGTCCTAACTAATGAATAATTATTACTACGGAAAGAATCTAGTTATTAGCCTGTTAGGGAATTTTTTAATATTTTTGCCTACAAGCTTTAAGTGAATCAAAGGCTTTCTAATCATATACAGTACTATTTACGAGCTCTTAGTAGTATCAAAAGCTTGTATGGAGATGACCTAAACAATAACAATCATAATGTTTTTTTTTATAGACTTTACACTATCTTAAATATCAAACACCAATATTAGGTTTTATATTAACAGCCAATCAACAGATATTGAAGGAAGTAATCAGCCTTATTTCTGGACAGAAAAGCTATGGCTCAATTAGAGCCATAGTTTTTTTTATAATTAGAACAATTAGGGTACCTGAAACTACTAGCAAAATAATGCGATAGACGGCTTCATTTATTCATAGACCCATATTAACGACGATCAATAAAAGATCCATGCAAGGAGTATTGTTAACTCACAAAAGCAGAAACTGGCGCTAGTGCCAACCAAAAACCAAAAAAACAATGCCATCTAACGTTTTGGCGGTTCTTGGCTTGTTTTCAGAGTAATAATAAAATAAAATTCCTGTAATTAGTATAATTAGCAAAATTAATGTAATAATGAGTGACCGACCTTTGTTTCTGAAAAAAACACAGTTTCGAAGCTTGATTTAAGTGCCAAAGACGCCAAAAAATAGATAGGGTTGGTGATTTATTATTTAACACTAGCACTGGTTCACACACTTATAAGTTACCAATACTCTTGATTCAACCCATAGCGTGTCACCTGGTGGCAACTGGCCATTCCCAAGAAGTTAAGGTGAACTAATAGTCAGGTTCAAGAAAACTTCGCAGGCCTGCCTTTCTACTTAAAAAGCAGTAATTATCCTCAGAGGTAAGGTTAAACCTTACAGATAAAAGCTGAAGTATTTTCCATTCCAAATGCTCCAATCCTTCCCATGCACTTCTGCATGCACTGCTGCTCCAATCCTTCGCATGCACTGCTGCAGTGGTGTACCCTTAGTTGCGCATGAACAGAGACCTGATTTCCATTAATTCCAGCTGCAAAATCTCTTCGACAGTTATATGATTAATTGGTAACTTTCGAAAAAGATGGAAACTTTCGATATTCTTTGAGCCACTCAAAGTAATTTCTAATAATTTTCTTTCATTAGCATATTCTGGAAATACCTATTTCGGCCATTCTTGCAAATGACTCGTAGAATCTAAAATGATTTTTATACATTCTGTTTTGATCAAAAGTACAAGTTTCTCCTAGAAACTTTTAATGGTATTGTGTCATATTTTAATAATTCGTTATAGTCTTGATGAAAATGACAGCTATCTGTGAAAATGCTAGAAAATTTTGAAAATTTTCAGATTTAGTAAGATGAGCCCCCTTCCGATATGTTATAGCTGGTTTGCAAGATAAATAATTTTCAATTAAAAACATACAGATAATTGTAAATGTTCCCTGTGATTATTTACAGCTACAAAGATCACTGTTTTCTGAGTAAAATTTACTACAAGCTAGAAGCACTGGTATATATAGTAAGGGATCGGGTATAAGAATATTGAAGGAGTAGTAGTTATTCACAGATTTAAACGTGACCCAAAACAATCACGTGGCATTCAATAGCATAAGGCCCGTTCTTTTGCACTAAGATCTTGCATCTAAGATCTAACATCTTTCTGCAAAGATTTTCGTTCTTTTAAACTCATCTTTGTTCTAAGATCTTACAGCTCACTGATGTTAGCAAAAAGTGTGAAGGACGCCATCTTTCTGCCATATAGAACAATGACAAGAGAACTTTGATGTATACTCATCATTGTTCTCAGACCGCTGATCAGAGCAGAATGATGAAAGACGTTTGCAAAAGAACGCCATAAGACGTAAGATCTTAGTGCTAAGATTTCACTTTTAAGCGTTCTTTGTCAAAAGATGTAAGATCTTAGCACCAAGATGAGTAAAAGAACGGCCCTATAGCTGCGATTCTAAGTCATTCTATCACTCTCTGACTGTAGGAACTCTCGGCGTTTGGTAGCTCTTTCTAATAGGTAAATTATCATGGAAATTTTAAAATTACATCTGTATTGAAAGAAGAAAAAAAAATCCTGCCTTCTTAAGTAATAAATTATGTCCGAAGCACGCTATAAAACTGTATTATCCCAAGCAAAAAAAAAAGTTTCAAACTTAAAAGTATTTGTTGTCTGCTATTCAACAAAAATTTTGGCTGAAGTCCAAGATGGTGAAGGAAGATGAGTTTTGAACAAAACGTTCTCCTTACAGCTACCTATATTATGAAACAGGATTAATCTTTGTAGCTAAGGCTGTTTGGATTTAGTAGCGTTAAAAAATAATCATCCCTAATTCACCAACTTTCTCCTAACTTATATTTACATCACTCGATGCAATTCAAACCGAGACAACTCAACCCCTACAAGGTTCATTCCCGACTAACCATTCTATACAACGTGCCCTGTCCTTTGACAAATGGTTTTTGGAGTACGAACAATAATTTGCTGGAGTTTCCAATTGTGCAAAAATCTTCTTCAATATTTTTTTTCAAAATTTTTTTTTTAATGGTGCCTCGAAGAGGGCTGAAATCCTATTGAGAGGAAACTCTGAGAGGGTCAGTCATTTCAACCTTATATTTTTTAAGGTTTAACAGATGAAAAAACTGGACTTAGCATCGATAAAATCTGTTGGGATTTGAAAGGGCAAATCCAACTGCAAATTAAATCCGGAATATAAGACAGTCAAGTGTAAAAAGTATCGTGAATATCTGTTGAGGAAGCAAATTAATTAAAGTTTATCTTGGTGTTTTGACAATAAAAAACATTAATATTAGAAATTATGTCATGACTATGATTATGTGGGGTTTTCAGGAATAAATCCATCCTCATTGTTTTTTGTATTACAATTCTAGTTATAAAGTTAGTCGTCTTATACCTTCAAACTTTTTTTCAACTGGTAAAAAAAGCAATGCGTCCCCTGGCTATTCTATGTATTATATCTCCACTACATCCCCCTTCCTTACTAATAACACCTAGGTATCCGTTTGTTTAGTTTTGTCTGTACCGAAAATCACATGTTCGCCCCCATTCATTCCAGATTTCTTCAATTTTCAAGTTTTCTCTCGCACTCAGGTTACCCAGAACCTCCAAAAAACTCATTCATTCAGCCAACGGTTGTTGTGCCCAGGACAATCAAATCGTCCGCATAATCCAAACCTATGTAGTTAGAATTAGGCTGATACTGGCGCAAATGCTGCTTTTCGTCAATGCCATTGTTCTAGCCTTGATTTTTACCAATATATCTTTTCCTTTTAATCCATTCCTTTGTGATCTTCAAACAAAATGAATAAAACGTATTGCTATCAAGCACCAATAAACATGTTTCTTTTACAAAGTAGGATTCAGAGCAACTTATAATAAATGTGATTTTATCAACAACAGTGGTTTAAAATAAACCCACGAGACTGAATTTATCTTTTTCTATTTAAAGAAAAGATACACAGAACTCAGTTCAAATACTGAGTTCAATAATCCCTCATCTTGTTTACCCAGGAAATTGAAATTTCATGTTCATTCTTTCGTTTGATATTTTGTTTGAAATATCTATTGCATTTTCCTGTTGATTTCATCGAAAAAGCCTTTTTAGGTATATATCATCACAACCCATTTAAATAAAAGATGAATACGAGTTATAGACATTAAGTTAACAAATAGCTTCGTACGTAAACAATTAGGCAAAAATTTCTAAAGAAATATAGTAACTGTGTCCTGAAGAAATATGGATTTTATTTTCTGTATCATTGATGAAATAGGAGCTCAAGTTAAATAGATTTGAGATGGACATGTTTCTATTTGATGGAAGATTGATCGATTGATTGATACCTTTATTTTCAACAATTCACATATATAATAATATAATGAAATAAACATAGCCACTACTAGAAGGCCAAATGAATATCCAACCATAGGATTAGAGCTCAAGCTTAGACGATAATTACTTCTTTCGACAAATAACTGTTTAATATATCCATGCCACTCATGATAACTGCAAAGAAACAAGTGACTTTTTCTTCGAAAAAAGTGAAAAAATGGGCTTCTACATAAGGGCCAAGAATTAAATATTAAAAAAAAAAAAAAAAAATAGGTGAGCCCAGAATATCTGAATCCAAAAACAGGCACATCTGAGTGTTTTCGATCTTTGTCCATAAATCGTCTTGCATAGCGAAGACTTTTTTTTTCGTTTTCACGGAGAAAGATCGACTGCTGTGTAAATCAATTAAATGCTTTTAGCTAATTTAACTAGAAACATGAATAAATAAAAATCGATCCTAGGAAGAAAACAGTATAAAAGATCTGTCATAACAAAAAAGCAAAGGGTGAAAGGTAAGAACATAAAAAATCCTCATTATTGTATGTTGAACCTCAGGCTTTTAATGTGTTAAGGGCAACACTTACCATTCCCATATTCCAGCCTGATGAAACTCCATCTTCAAGATGTTGGTCGTGAACATTTGAAGCAGATGCAGCTTGAGCTGCTGCAACTTCAAGTGCGGCAGCATGCTCAAGCTCCCATTGTCGACGTTGCTTCTTTAATTTTTCACGATGAGCATCCGATCTTGAAGCATAATTTACCAGAGCAAATTCTAGCAGTGCTCCAAATACAAAAGTAAGGCATACTCCAGTCCACACGTCAATTGCCTGAAATAACAAGTAAAATATTTTTCCAAGTTCTAACCACATGCATACTAGTTTAAAATATTATTCCTCAATAATGTTTAGTCATCTGTTATATATTTTTAATTAATGTTTTAAATTTGGGGTGCATCCTAATTGCCTGAAAAGCGTGTAGGTTATTCTTCTGTTTAAAGGAAGTGATAGCGAAGAAAAGAATAACTACTGTCAGGTATCTCTACTTCTGGGATTTCTCGAATTTTGAAAAATTGATTTATTGACGATTGATGGATTTTTTGAAAAAAATGTTTTTTTTTTTACTTTAGTCAATTTGGTTTAGAAAAAAAATGTCTACAGAGCATGCTTTAGCATTTTTAACTTCGTTTGTTAACAGTTGGTTAGACTCAGGTTTAAAAGTTGCTTCAATTTACTGGATATTATGACCAAAATATTTTGTTGACTTATAGAAAAAAACGCAAGGAATACAGATAGACAATATTCTGTCAGAAGAGATGGAAATACAGTGATGTGTGCCACAGGAATATCTGATGGGTCCCTTATTATTTCCTGTAAACACTAATGATCTAAATGGATCTTTCGAACAGGTGTCAACACTAAGGTGCAATGAAGGCCAACACTAAGATGCAAGGTGAGGCAATACTTCCAAGCTTTGCGAAAACAGCAGCCGATTAAAAACATGGCATGAAACAAGGAATGATGATAAGACGGAAGAGAGGGAAAAACTGATTGTTAACCAAAAGAAAAGAATATTCATGTTATATGGCAGAAGTGCAAATACTGTCCCTGGGTTGAATAAATTGAGGTAGAACAGAAAGTGAACATATAAAAAAAAAAAAAAAAAAAAAAAAAAAAAAAAAAAAAAAAAAAAAAAAAAAAAAAAAAAAAAAAAAAAAAAAAAAAAAAAAAAAAAAAAAAAAAAAAAAAAAAAAACAAAAAAAAAAAAAACAAAAAAAAAAAAAAAAAAACAAAAAAAAAAAAAAAAAAAAAAAAAAAAAAAAAAAAAAAAAAAAAAAAAAAAAAAAAAAAAAAAAACAAAAAAAAAAAAAAAAAAAAAAAAAAAAAAAAAAAAAAAAAAAAAAAAAAAAAATAAAAAAAAAAAAAAAAAAAAAAAAAAAAAAAAAAAAAAAAAAAAAAAAAAAAAAAAAAAAAAAAGAAAAAAAAAAAAAAGAAAAAAAAAGAAAAAAAAGAAAAAAAAAAAAAAAAAAAAAAAAAAAAAAAAAAAAAAAAAAAAAAAGAAAAACCGAAAAAAAAAAGAAAAAAAAAAAGAAAAAAAAAAGAAGAAAAAAAAGAAAAGAAAAAAAAAAAAAAAAAAAAAAAAAAAAAAAAAAAAAAAACAAAAAAAAAAAAAAAAAAAAAAAAAAAAAAAAAAAAAAAAAAAAAAAAAAAAAAAAAAAAAAAAAAAAAAAAAAAAAAAAAAAAAAAAAAAAAAAAACAAAAAAAAAAAAAAAAAAAAAAAAAAAAAAAAAAAAAAAAAAAAAAAAAAAAAAAAAAAAAAAAAAAAAAAAAAAAAAAAAAAAAAAAAAAAAAAAAAAAAAAAAAAAAAAAAAAAAAAAAAAAAAAAAAAAAAAAAAAACCCAAAAAAAAAAAAAAAAAAAAAAAAAAAAAAAAAAAAAAAAAAAAAAAAAAAAAAAAAAAAAAAAAAAAAAAAAAAAAAAAAAAAAGAAAAAAAAAAAAAAAAAAAAAAAAAAAAAAAAAAAAAAAAAAAAAAAAAAAAAAAAAAAAAAAAAAAAAAAAAAAAAAAAAAAAAAAAAAAAAAAAAAAAAAAAAAAAAAAAAAAAAAAAAAAAAAAAAAAAAAAAAACAAAAAAAAAAAAAAAAAAAAAAAAAAAAAAAAAAAAAAAAAAAAAAAAAAAAAAAAAAAAAAACAAAAAAAAAAAAAAAAAAAAAAAAAAAAAAAAAAAAAAAAAAAAAAAAAAAAAAAAAAAAAAAAAAAAAAAAAAAAAAAAAAAAAAAAAAAAAAAAAAAAAAAAAAAAAAAAAAAAAAAAAAAAAAAAAAAAAAAAAAAAAAAAAAAAAAAAAAAAAAAAAAAAAAAAAAAAAAAAAAAACTTTTGGTTTCATGGTAGATGAATGATTGAGTTTTCTAAAATAATCTTATATTTATTATCAGTAAAATAAACTACAATTTATCATCCATTCCTTAGTCCCTGCTATAAAAATTGCATTCAAAGAACTAAAATAAACTGAAAATAATGCCTTTAAGTACCGATTTTTTCTAAGGAATTTTAAGTTTTCCACTGGTTGACCCAGGGACCACCGGTCAGCCCCCCCTAATTATTTTCTGACTTCACCACTGAACCTCTTAAATGTTTTCCTATGCAAATGGAGAGACTTCTTGCTGCAATTTGTTTCATATTTAAATTTTGAGCAATTTTATACTTGCCACTAGTTATTTCTATAAATATATTCATACTATTTTATTCCTCTACAGATGGGATGATACTATATTATTATTCCCATACTATATTATTCCCTCTACAGAGGGAGGGCTCTTGCCTGCCCAACTGCTATATTAGAGAGGGTTCTAATTAACGGAGATGGCTTTAAATGTATGTTTTTTTTTATTTAGCCTAGTAAAAATGGAGCATATATACGTTAATTTTCATAACTTTCATCAGAGAAAGAAAAAGTGAGTTTCACTTAAAAGCTAATAACAATGACATCAGAGAAAGAAAAAGTGATATTTTGGGAACCTCTCTAACATTTATAAGCCTTTCTATATTATGATAGGCCCTTTCCTACGTATGACATAGAAAAAGGGATTAATTCATATTTAAAGAGGGTTGACTACGAGAAGAAAAAAAATAGTTTCTTTCAATGTCGTCAGGGATGTATTAATGAAGAACGAAATTAGTAGGGTCATATAAAAAGAAAGAGGCATTTATGCTGAAGAAAGGACCGATAAAGGAAAAAAAAAAAAAAATTGACTCAGCAAGCCAATTGAATGGAAATCCTACTTTACTTGATGATTGGCATTGAAAAATTGTAATGTATAGTAGATAGTGTATACTGTTTGCAGTTTTTCAATGATACTGACACTGACTAGGAGAACAATCTGAAACACAGAAATAGATAAAATCTTGTTATTCAATTGAAACAGTGTATATACAGTTGCTAGGGTTTTGCGCTTAATTTAAACGTTTTAAATGAAATGTAATTTCAATTTTCGTATTACCCGTTGAGCACATGATTTAAAAGCTATTTTTTGGCCCACGTAGAATAATCACAACATTCCTTTTGACTAAACTAACAGCTTTTGCTTTTGCCGTTTGCACATGACGAAATAAAGGTAATATAATACTCTCACAGAGCTGTATAGAGCGATATAATCTTTTTGAGGAGGGGGCCTTGTAAAAATTTTTAGATAGTAAAAGATTTGTTAATGGTTGGTTGACTTCAAGTATGACAGAAACTGAAGAGGAAACATACAAAATACTGCTTCTACTACTACTACTACTACTACTACTACTACTGCCAAGCCGCCTGAGTTCGACACAGCTACGTGAGCTCCTAGTCCATCTTAATTTATTTAAAGCCTCTCTCTTTAAACTCTCTCAAAAAGTTCCCATCTCTCTTAAGTCCTTCCCTAAGACCCCCTCCCACACACTTGGTGACGACCTGTTTTTTTTCGACCCTAGATGGTTGGTAAAAAAGACGATCTTTGGCAATCTGTCATCTTTCATCCACGGTTCATTCCAGAGTCATCTTAACCTTTCTCTAATTATAGCCCTAGACAGCGGGATCGATCCATATTTTTTTTTGTACAGCTTACTGTTTGAAATACGGTCAGTCAGACAGGCGCCCAAAACAATCCGTAACCATCCGCAATCCGTAACAATCGATAATTCCTTTGGACATATATAATATATTACTCATCGTCTTTAGAAGCACCCACGTTTCAGAACCATGTTTGACCACTCTCATTACTGTAGCTTCCAATATTCTAATCTTGGTTGGCAGAGTTATCTTTCTATGCTTTATCTTATCTTCCTATATAGGAAGATCCCGACTCCGAAAAAAAAACACCTGGGGCTTGGTTATTCCACTTTTAACATCTGCACTGCATACGCTATCTTTACTAATAATACTATCTATCAGCGTTGCCAACGCGGTACAACTGTACCGTTTTGGTACAATTTGGAGGTCCTGGTACAATGCGGTACAATTAGAAATTGTTTGGTACAATATAAATTCCCCGGTATATTTAGGTGTTACTTGTTCTTTTCTAACTTGCAACCACTACTTTTTTTGGATAATAAGATAATTATTTAGATCTAATCTTGAATTCACAAAATAGTCGTAAAAATCACCTCCCCACGTCCCATTAACTAGCCTCGAAGCTTCGTCTACTGTGATATTGCGTAAGAAGATAATATGGGTAAATGGCTGAAAGCTAAATTTCAGATAGGGCTGCATATGAGTCTCTAAACAATGTTTTCTTCAACGACTCTTCAAAATCATATGTCTGGCGTTAGCAGTAGTAGTATTGAAAAGCAGCTATTACATGGGAGGCAGACCGGAACGCACGTCCTTCTGAACTTCTTGGGTATCATTCATACCTCATTCACAATAAAATTTTATTAATACCAAGATTCCCACGTCACCATTAGCTAGCGCTAATTCCGGCCAATGAGAACTTTTCGTACTATTTTTCTGCCAATTAGAAAATCGTATAAGAAAATAAAATTAGCTCAAACTAGTTCTAGCTAAATTCTTTGTGTTATGGAAATCCCACTGTGAATGGTCCCCGACATACAGAATACCTCCCTTTCCATTTTTGTTTTGCTAGTAGACTCAAAAACTGTCCCCTAGCTAAGGTCAGTTTTGATTATCGGCCTGGACTTTTATTTCCCATTTCAGCACTTTCTTCTTTCAGTACCATTAAAGCTCAGAGGTATGAGTTACTTGGTGGGTGTAGAACACAAGAACGATTAAGAAGAAAAGCAAAGAAAATTAGGGCTTCTTAAGAAAGTCGCATCCGATCTTTTGTGTTTTGGTAAACCTTTTTTTTTCCTCATCAGTATTTAAATCTATCGTTGTAAGCTGATCAAATGACAAAGGATGACAAGAATTCTTTTAGCAAAAAAACTTAAGCTATTTTTTTTTTTTTTTTTGGGGGTATTTTTAACTTCCCAGAATACTACATTCTATGCAAGTATGTACCGTAGTTAGCTTCTAGAATCACTGTGCCATAAAATCTTAGCATTACTATATTGAAGATGGACAACAATAAAGATCTGTAAAAGGGATACGGGTATCTCCTTCTAAACAATATGCAACAGAAGCGCTGCCAGTTTATTGCTTTTTCCAATTATTGTTAATAACTATGATTAAATATTGATGATTTTGAAGTGTCAATTTTTTCCGAAACTAGTTCTTAGACATCTTGGGCTTGAAGTTTAGGTATAGAAGAACAGTGCGTGAGTGTTGTCAGAGCCCAGCTATATGAGATCACTATAATTTAATGCTAACCATTCTGATGCTATATATACTAGCCCTTTTGATAGCCATCTTTATGTAATAGATAGTGGTTTTATTCTAATATTACTTGCCTTAGTATACGATACAGGTGGAAGAGAGTTATTGATTCCTGTAGTTTGTGTCGCCATTGTAAGCAATGTTGTTACTCCTAAAAACTCTGGCCGGTACTGCATTGGCATCAAGCCAAAATGACACCCAAGAAACAATAACGAGCATACAACACGGGATGTAGATTTGAATCAAGTAGTAGCTAAATTCTCGTTTGAAAAGAAGGTCCACTTTCAGACAGCTGTATTCTCCTAAAAAAGGAAGACAAGTTTATGCGTAGCAGTTTTAAAGGAATAGTAAGAGTTTTGCTACTCATGCTTGAACTCGATGTAAGAACTTACCAGGTAATTAGGCTTCCGCAGAGGAAATTAAAATTCATGGTGGATGAAATTGAATTAATTGGCTTTTCATGTACCTAGGAATCGAGCAACAATATGCGTCACATGCACTGTCCCTTAGCATGCTTCTAGCGCCTAGACAATAGTAACTAGTATTGAAATAACTGAAACTGAAGACGCGATTTCTGCAAAACATAAAGGATCCAGTAGCAAAACAAAGAATGGATTAGACGTTGAATAGCAATTGGATGTTCTCTAAACGAAATCGCTCCGAGAGCTCACTGGAATCACTTATGAACAACTTGCATTCTTACTACACCACTCAATACAGTTGATATAGCTTCGATTGTTAAGTTGTGACCAGCAGAAATCCGTAGCCAGCTTTTTAAAGTAGTTTTAGCATTGATGCACCTTGCACAAGAGGGTGACCTTCGAACCCTTTTCAAAAAATATCCGATTACCTATATATTGGACAAGAAAAAAGGGACAGTTCTGATAAAGCAAAATGTATGCATTGTGACAAGAAGGTTCCCAGAAAGCAACTTCACATTGGGCTGTCCAAAAAGCAACCTTATTTGACTTTGGGGATTTCTTCCTTGTCCACCCAGCTTTGCATGAATTCTATGTTTCTTATGTGTATACTATGTAATTTTTAAATGATCGCTACAATTGAGAACGTCATGTAAAGGTTTAGACATAGAGACCTTGGACAGACACACAAGAATATATTTCTGTTAAAAGGGGAAGAGGACTTGAGGAAAACACAAGTATAGATAAGACATTAGAAGCCTAGGTCTGTGGAGCGGGGTTTCTAAGGGACTGAAGACCCTTGTGTGCGTACTTTCGAAGGGTATGCCTTTAAGGTTGTCCACAAGCATGTTCTGAACGATTACCGTTTGAAGCGCGCTCCAAACGTAGATAATGTGGAACGTCGCAAAATTGATAAAAGAAAATGTCCCAAAAGAAGTTTTATGGAACATATATGAAAACTCCACCAGGAAACGGTCGGCCATACTTCTGAACTCTGGGTTGTTCTAGATGTTATGTGTTCGAACTGGCTCGACACAACTTCAGCTTTTGTAGGTCCATATTTTGAACCATACAACATCTGCTGACCACTACACACAAAAGTGCTTGTTTGTACTGTGACAATGATATGAAATAGCCAGTCTTAAATGTGTGGTTCAGGTCCCAGATGTGGGTATAAATGAAACGGCACAATATCATTATAAATGCCTCAATTTTAATCAAAACTCTTATGACAATTAGCTTTGGAGTGTATCTTTTCAGTGATACGATAAGAATCTATTTCCCTTACTAGCTGATTATTTACTTTTAAAAGTTGAATATTTGTTAATGACATCCACTTTTGTATGCGTAATTTTCTTATTTAAATGGATATGCAGGCTAAAAATGTCCACACCACGTCACTATAGTTGATCTTAAAGAAAACGTGCTTACATTCAATCATGGTTGCGCCGTCAAACGCAACCTGTAACGAACTTCAGCCCATAGTAACCAAACATTTAAAAAATAATTTTTGAAAAAATTGCTAAATGAGGAGGAATCTCCATTTGAAGCTGATTCAGGAACGGCAATAGGCTAAGCGGAAGAAACGAACACCATGATTGCTGAAAAACTAATTGTTAAGTAAAGCTTCGCCGTCCAAAATAATCCGAAATAAGAAGTACGTGAAAAACCAAACTTTAACAAGGCGAACCAATCGATCAATCAATTTATCCATAAGAAAAACACAAGTTGCAAACGTGTAGCCGTTATTTTGCCCTAGAAGTTTGGCTTACAATAAAACACCGAAAGAATGAATAACAGTAAATAATGAAATACAAAAAAAAGCAAGAGCATACACTAGAATAAAAAAAAAACACTTAAAGAAGTAATAATGAAAATAATGATCAGAGGCAACGTTATAGCGTTACCTGTAGTAAAGAGCCATAAGGCTTCCATGTATTATTATTCTTTTTCCAGAGGCACTTCATATGGAAAGAGTGGTCGTATAAACCTCGGAAGGGGCTCATTCAATTGAAAATTGGAAGTTTTAGTGCCCTTTTTAAGAGTAAAAAGTAATCAGGGGTTAACTAATCCTCCACTTTTTTCCCACAAATGCATCTGATCAAAATTTTTAAATAGCCATTTTATTCAAAATGGGTCCAAAGGTCAAATAACTATGCCTCCGGGTCTGAAAATACCCACAGCCTCCAGGGTAAGGGCTGTAAGGTGTGCAAGTTGCAGATGGTTATTATATAAGGTTTTTATGAAAAATATGGTCGGATAAACTTTGGAGGAAGCTCATTCGATTGGAAATCAAAATTTATAGTTCCTTTTGTGAGATTCAAAAGTGATCGCAGAGCAGCCAATATCCGCCCCGCGCCCATTTTCCCCCAAATGCATCTGATCAAAATTTTGGGATAGTCATTTTGTTCAAAATAGTCCAAAGATAAAATAACTATTCTTCCAGGGTTGACAGCCCCCTCCCATTACTCGGGCAAGGACTGTAAGTTATGCAAGCTGCCGATTGTCAATATATAATGCGATTAAAATTTTTAGATATCCATTTTGTTCAAAATAGACCAAAGTCAAGCAACAAATAACTGCGATTGACCTTCCCCAGCCCCGACGGCGAGTGCTGTAAGCTATGAATTTTGCCCCTCGTTAAAATATAAACATTTTTATTGGAAAAGAGGGCATGCCTGATCCTGGGTCTCCAAAAAGGCTTAGGGTATTAAGGCTAAACTTTAAGGAAATGTTCAGAGGAATCTCGAACACAATCAAAACCCACAACGTGCTTGCTGGTTGTCAAAAGGAAATATCAGCAATATCTGAACGACGGAGGGTATTAAGTTGAAACTTTGAAGTCCAGAGCAAGGATTGTAAGTTATGCAATTTGCCCTTTTTTACCCGCAGAATTTATCATTATGAAAAGGGGGAGGGGTATGTTTAATGCTAAGTATTGAAAATACCTAGCATTAAGGTGAAACTTCAGGGAATTTTGAGGGTATGTTAAACTAAATCGAAAGATGCTATGTGCATCCAGTTTATCAAAAAGGTGTATATGCAATACCTTGAGAACGACTGAGGATAATAAGTTTAAACTTTCTGGGCATGTTGAAGATGATGTTAAAAAAGTGGTCGAAGGGCAGCCAGTCTCCCTCTCCTTCCTTTTTTAGCTGCCTTCCCTCTAAAGATATCTGGTAAAAATTTTGGAACAGCCATTTTGTTCAAAATAGACTAGAAGTCAGATAATATGCCCCCAGGAATGACATAGCCGCCACAGCCCCTGGGGTAAGTTCTAAAACATATATAAGTTGCCCATTGTTTATATATACGGTTGTTTATAGGGAAAAGGGGTCAGCGGTGACCCTGAGTCTCCAAAGAGGCTAAGGGTATTAAGGTGACACTTTTAGAAAATGTTTTATAGGATTTCAAACGAAACCAAAACACACTATATGCAGGAGGGTTGTCAAAAGGACACAACATGAATCCTAAGGAATGGCAAAAGGTATTAAGTTGGAACTTTAAAGGCCTGTTGAGAGGAATGTTGAAAAATGAACGGAGGGCAACCTCTACCCTAGCCTTTTTAGATGCCCCTCTTAGTACTGACTGAGATTTTGAAAAGCCATTTTATTCAAAATAGTCACAATGTCTAATAGATATGCCTCTGAAGATGCCATACCCCAGTAGACCCCGGGACAAGGAATGTAAATTATGCAACTTGTCTATTTTTCTCACGCAGGATTCATCATTGGGAAAGGGGGAAATGTATGATCCTGGCTGCCCGAAAATGCCAAGGGTACTTAGACAAAATTTCACGAAGTATTGAGGGGTATGTTAAGCTAAATCAAAAGAAACTATCTACACCCGCAATATCAAAAGGCGTCTGCATCCATGTTATCGATCTGCAATATTTTAGGAACGGGTAAGCATATTAACTTGAAACTTTCAGATCTACTACTACTGCTACTGCTAATACTATTGTGGCTGAAAATGAGACCGGTGCCCATTGTAACTGTGAGCACTTCAAACTGTGATTGCGACTGCTTGTAATAGCTGTTCCATCTAATTGTGAGTACTTTTAGGGGATGTTGAACTTGAAACTTTGATATTGGAAAAATACTACTTTAATGTTTTGAAACTCTGATGAAACTTGGATCTTGAAATTAAACTTGGATGTTGAAATGGGGGATGTAGAAAGAATTGAAACTTTTTGCAATCCACAACGAACAGGAGTCAATTTGTAAAAAAAAATCTCAGAAAAAAAAATGTTTTTCAAAAAATGTAAGGAACAATATTAAATTTAAGATCAGTAGAAACAAATTCCTATAACAATTCAAACTCAAGACGACCAGAAATTACTATTAAAGAATAAATGAAACCCAAAACGCACATAAGTTATATAAACAATCACAGAAAGTAAATACACAAAAGGTACTAATATAAATGAATAATAAATCTTAGAGAAATCTAAGAAGATACCTAGAAACATACAGACATTTATCTAGATTAATGCGCACAAACTAAGTTACACGAAAGAAGGGGGCCACCAAAAGCAGACTTAGCACCATACTAAAGAAAATAGTTTCTCTATAGACAATTTTTGAGAGGATTATTGACAGTGCAGTAAGAAGATAAGTCGGTATTTTTACTTTGATTTATAAGGCAAATGTTTTTTACTATATTTACCAGTATTTTTTTTATTATAATTTAAGACCAATGAAGTCCCTCCTTTCTTAAGTATTTGGATGACTTTGGCTAGCTCGAAGAAACAATTAGTTATTTCATTCTGTTCAGGATAATGGACAGTAAGCAAAAATGTGACCTCTTTTATGCAAAACAGATACTCCAAAGACAGAAGTTTAAAAGAATGTACAACTTAGACAGTTTTTTTTTTTTTTTATGCTGCTTCCAAATATATAATTTAAATTATCCATCTTATTAGCTGGAGGTAATTCGTCAAACACAAAATACTGGAGAAACTGACCATGAAATCGACGTAATCATAGTGGGAACTACACCATCAATTTTGCAAGTCTAAAAATCACTTGAATCTACAAATGTGAAAAAATGGTACATTTTCGTGAGAAGAATGGCAACGGATGTGTGTTTATTTATTATATTGCTTTTTTTTAGATACTCATAGATAGTCAGTAGCCCTAGAATATCGAATAAGAGCAAATTTAAATTGCAGACTGCCGTTCTAGTGCTCCTTTAAAATGCCAAAAGAGGTCGCAACCGAGCAAAGTCGAAGGCAATTTCTGCCATTTAACCACACAAATCCTCTACAGTTCTTGTTAACTTCAACGAACCCCCTAATGCGGGCTAGTTTTAACCTTTATCAGTTGTGATATTTAAAATCAAAATATCTGCTTATCGTACAGTTACTATAATAAATAATTTGTTTTTTCTCCAAAACTGTTGGTAAAGTAACCTTTTTACACGATCCATTTAGGTTCCCTTAGAATGGCTGTCACAAGTTACTAAATGAAAACAATTTTCTAAGGCCAACAAAGGACCATTCAGGATATTGGAGACACCGAGGTGGTTAAAGGGATTATTTACATTGCTATCCCAGTGGGAATCAACTCTAATGGCAAAATAAATATAGTTAATAGGACAGAATTAGGAGATAAATAGATGGAACAAGCAGAAAATCAATGCAGCACCGTGGAGAGAAAGTTGATTCAACAGGGTTTGAAAATTGGGAAACATTTTACAATAATAAGCTAATTTTGGTACTTGTAGCATAAAAGAAACACAAATCTTTTGAATGTCAATAAACCAGCTTAGTAAATATTACAAACATTTTATAAACATCATTTGTTCGGCGAGAAAGATTGTAGCTATCTGGCTTGCGTCATAGTGATAGTTAGTAAGAATAGACAGAGAAGAAGAAGAATATAAACATGCACACGCACAAACAACAAAAAGAAACAACCCACCACATACATGCTATTGAAGATGGGCCAAGCGAACAAGATAAAACAAAATTCCAGCCAAAAAAAACGAAAAAAAAGAAAGAAAACAAGTCTTAGTAGACTGTTGAAAAATGAAGTTGATATAGAACACTGGTGAAATTTCTAGTTGTCCTTTTTTCTTAATCTTTGTTCAAAACACATTGTTTATAATGATTCTATAATGACTAATTTTCAAATTACATGCTGTGATCACTCAAAACTCCTCTTTTGCTGCAAATGTGTTGAAAACATGAGCGAAACCGTGTTTAAGTAGAAAAGTTGCCGTTGAAAACACATATACTTAAGGGTCTCATACTTAAGGATCCACGGTTTTTCACTGACACTTCCAGAGATCTATACCTTTGAATTTCTTATGAAACTTTACTGAGGCTCCATACATTTTGCCCGTCTTGAAATTTTATAATTAGAAATTGTCGAACGTGATAAGGAGTTATAGTAAAAAGAGCACCCCGTTCCAATAATACTAGTAGGCATAACAGAACTCGAAAAAAGGGGAAGTTTAAAGACAAATACAAGAATGTACAACAAAAGTATACACATTTTATATCAGTACCAAATGTGTAAAGCTTATTAAATCAGACCCTCCTATCAAAAGCTCTTAGTGAAGCTAAATATGATTAAGTTTAAAAAAGGAGTAAAACATCCCCAAAAAGTGATCTTAGCTAGATGAAAATTACACTATCAAATTCTGGACGGCAATGAAGTTTCGGACTTTTTATGTCACGCTTGTAGGATTTTGCTTTTATTTTTTTTTTTCTCTTGTGTATCAGCGGATCGTAAAAATGGTCTTATAATATCAGAGGGTAAGACATTCGACCGAAAATAGCGGGGTTATAGTGCCCTTTTTACGAATTACAGCTGGATGGAATGTAACTACGCCCGTTGGCGCAGTTACCGGTGATGTTGGGTAACGAAAATATTGATCAAGTGGACAGCTTCGCTTACCTTGGCAGTATCAAACAGTTCGTGGTACCGAACTGTAAGTAAGGAGCTACCCAGCTCAATAATAACTGAAACTCTAAAAAACGGAATTTCAATACCAATAGATCCATCAAAAGAATCAGATTTTAATGCTGATTTCAAATATATAAGATTCATAAAGTTTAGTCCTACCCATTAAAAGTTACGCAAGTGAGAAAATTTGCCTGATTTTCGAAAAATGGGGGAAACACCCCCTAAAAGTTATATAACCTGAATGAAAATCACTTCAAGCTCCTTATCTGCAAAAATGTGGAATTTTGTATTTTTTGCCAGAAGAAAAGATCACGGATGCGTGTTTATTTATTTGTTTTTTCCCCAGGGGTAATCGGATCGGCCCAGTAGTCCTAGAATATCGTGGGAGGGCCTATTGGAACGGAAATTAAAAGTTCTGGTACTCTTTTTAAGTGACCAAAAAATGGGGGGAAGTAGGCCCCTCCCACACTCATTTTTTCCCAAAGTCATCTGATCAAAATTTTGAGATACCTATTTTGTTCAGAACGGTCGAAAACATAATAACTATGTCTTTTAGGATGACTTAATCCCCCAAAGTTCCCGGGTAAAGGGCTGGAACTTATGAACTTTGCCCAATGTTTACATATATTATTGGTTATTGGGAAGTATACAGACGTTCTCAGGGGGATTTTTTCTGGTTGTGGGGGGGGGGGTCAGGGGTTATGTGGGAGGATCTTTCCATGGAGGAAGTTTTCAAGGGGGAAGGGACATTTCTATTAAGAGGGCACCGGATTTCCCATATTATTTAAAAAAATGATCAGAAATTAAATGAAAAAAGTTTCTAGTCTGAAAGTAAGGAGCAACATCAGAACTAAAACGAATAGAAATTGTTATGTATATGATTGGGTCCATCCCCCCTAGTTAATACCTTGCTCTTTAAGCCAAGGTTTTTTAGTACTTTCATAAGAGCCATTTAATCTAATTAGCGGCCTTTGTGATAAAGGGGTCATTTTTAAAGAATTGGAACAAAATTCGAACTTTAGCGTAAAGAGCGAGGTATTGACTAGGAGGCGAACCCCTTAATATACGTATTAAAATATATGAATATAGAAGTTCGTTACGTAAGTTGATTCGTAAGTTACGTATATTTATACTAATAAAAATGTTCGTAAATAAAAATAAACAACTTTTGAGAAAACCATTTAACCAAATAAAAGTAAAATGCATATGCAAATTTTGGTTTAATTATTCATGTACGGTGAGCCAAGATAAAAACCTGCATTAATTCAAAAACATTTAAAAATTAAATTAAAAAAAAGTTTTTTTTTTAAACTGAAAGTAAGGAGCGACATTAAAACTTAAAATGAACAAATTATTTCGTATATTAAAGGGGCTGTCTCCTCCTCAACGCCTCGCTCTTTACGCTAAAGTTTTTTATTGTTTTAAAAAAAGTTGTGATAAAGAGTCTAACTTTAGCGTAAAGAGCGAGGCGTTGAGGAGGAGACAGCCCCTTTCATATATGGAATAATTTCTGTTTGTTTCAAGTTTTAATGTCGCTCCTCACTTTCAGTTAAAAAAAAACTTATTTTGTTTATTTAATTATTAGTAAAGACGGTGTGAACAGTAAAAATGTTAAAAGTAGAATAGCCAAGGCTCAGGGTGCTCTTTCATAGTCAATATAGTTTTGAAGAATAGGAAGATAAGCCTGCAAACCAAGATTAGAATATTGGAAGCTACAGTGATGACAGTGGTCAAATATGGCTCTGAAGCATGGGCGCTCCGAAAAGCGGATGAAGATTTGCTAGATATTTTCCAGAGAAATCGCCTACGAATTGTTCTAGGTACCCGGATGAATGACCGTATTTCCAACAGTAGGCTGTACGAAAAGTCTAGTTCAATCCCGCTTTCTAGGGCTATAATGAGAGAAAAGTTGAGATGGCTAGGGCACGCTTTGCAAATGAAGGGTGACAGATTGCCGAAGATTGTCCTTTTCGGCCAACCGTCTAGGGCTAAATGGAAAGCTGGTCGTCCGCGGTTGGGGTGGGAGGATGTCATAAGGAAAGATTTAGAGGAAATGGAAACTTCCTGGGAGGGTGTAAAGAGAAAGACTTTGAATAGATCAGGATGGAGGAGGAGTGTGCGTAGCTGTGTTGGCCTTAGGTGGCTTGATGCTGCGGTGAGTTGATGTTCGTAGTACTTGTAGATGTGGAAGTCCGCATCAGCACACTCACCCCAGCTGTTATTTAGCCTTAAGAAATAATGAGTTTTTAGGAATGGGGGGGGGGATTGATGTCTAATTCCCCTTGATTTCCAAATAATTCCGCCCCAGGCCTTTATTTTTGGTATTAGCGGTGAGGGACTTTTGTGTCCATTCTATTACAACAATCTTTATGTATATAGCATAAAATGTAAAATTCACATACTCAACGACACAGAGGTTGAAGATTTGAGGTGGAATTAGGAGCCTTGTCAAGAATTCTTCTTTGAGGGATGCAGGCAAGTGCCCTTTGCAGGCAAGTGCAGGCAAGTGATCTTTGTTTTCAGTGATTTGAAATGGCGACAGTTCTCTATTTTTATTTATAAACAATGCTTCAATGTATATAAAAGTATATAATGTGTTTAAAAATCAGAGCACCCTATTCTAGAACTCACGATGTCTTCAGCTTAGAAGATCAAAAGAATCTTCACGTAGAAGATCAAAAGTCACGTAGATTTTTTCTTCTTCTTTTTTCTTCTCTTTTTTCTTCCTTTTTTCTTCTTTTTTTTCATCCATATAATAACACTCCTTTTCGTCCACCTGAAATTCTGTAATGAGAATATCGCGAAGGTATTTTTTTTATTCAACAAAACTTCTGTTTATCGGAATTTGAGTCTAACATTCAAATTTTGTCCAAAACTTTAATTACAATCCGGTATTTTAATTCTTGAGCAGAAAAACTGCAAAAGTGGAATGTTATCAATCAAATTAAAATTATTGGTGCATAGAATTTAACGACAAGAAACGAGGAGTGGTGTTTATATGGCCGGTAGCCCACACCATATCTTAGTTAGGCCTGTGCAAGATTTCAAAAACGATCAGAAATTAAATTAATTTTTTTAACTGAAGGTAGGGAGCAACACTGAAAATTTAAACGAAAAGAAATTATTCCATATATGAGAGGAGCTGCCGATTTCTCAATACTTGCTCTTTACGCTGAAGTTCGTCTCTTTGCCCCATTTCCTTCAGAACGACTGCTGAAACACAAATGCCTTTAAATTGGAATGTTTAGCGTAACGTATGAGGGATAGAAGAGGAGGTGGCCCCCCTTATGTACAGAATAATTTTTTTTGTTTTAAGTTTCAATATCGAATCTTATTCTCATTTGCAGAAAACTTATTTATTTTTCTCTCTAATCACCATAAAAAGCCAGTGCTTTGTGTGAATTTATTGTTATCAAAAGTCCATTTTAAGGCTTGATTACTATTAAGCCAAGTCACTCCTTACTTACAGTCCAACACAACTAAAAACGGTCACGAGGACTGCTGCAATCAAACTGATGGTCGAGAATGTTACAATAGAATCAAACTGATGGTCGAGAATGTTACAAAAGAGCTTGCGTCCCATCGTTACAAAATATGATGTGAGTTTAAAAGTCAAAATAATTATTGCAATGAGAAAGATTGAAAACGGATTCTGGAATTCAACGGTTTTAAGTGAGAAAAAAACTGCCATATCTAGCTGACTCTGAAATGGTATCCATTACCTAAACTGGTCTTGATGGTAAAATTACATTTTGAAGACAAATTTAAGGGAATTCCGAAAAATTGCTTGAAACCCCTTTAAAAAAATGGTCTCAGACCGAAACAAAAGTGCACTATTGGAATTGCAATGACTGAAAAACTATTCCAGAAACTTGAACAACAAAAAATAATCAATTTTTTGCATTGGGAGTGCTGATGTGTCCTCCTTTTTTTCTATGTTCCCCTCCACTCTCCACTTCTCGTATCAAGATACTGGAACAACATGGAGAGATGTTTAAAGGTTAATTTAAAATGAAAACATCTACGTTCTTGTTTAGTTAGGAAAGGCAGATTTAAAACAAATACGTTTTTTACAAATAACTGCATATCCACACAGAAGACGATGAATGACGTCATAATAGTAGGTTACAACCATAAATTATGATATAGTAAAACTATATCTAGCTAAGAAAAAGCCGAAGGTTTTTTTCCTGTGGAGGCTGTTTAGACCTGAAGCAAATTGGAGGCTGGATAGACTTGACAAGCAAAAATTGACAGAGGCATGGCTGAAACAGAAGCTGCAAAGTAGTAAAGAATGAAGCACGGTCCATAGTAATCTAAATAAGGAAACTTTTCGTTGTTAGTTCTCATTTACAAAATATCCTTCCTACTAAAAGTAATTTGTTATGCTATTTTTGCGAAGCCTTTAACATTGAAATGGCTTGTGCACCTGAGCTTGTTGAGAGTTCCAGCAAATATTTTTAACACATAAGCATCAAATTGCAGTTGGACCTCAATTTTGAATATGTTTGGTAAGGGAGGAACCCCTGAGAATCAGCCAGCAGAGTCAATCAAATATGACAACACACCCAATCACCTTGTTTATGAAGATGCAATTTTTTTCAATAATTTGGCTTTATTTTAACGCTCTATTTTTGTAGTTTATAGAAATACTTAGATGTAGTAACTTTCTTTAAAATGAACCTATGAACATTTCTCTATGTTTTAGAGCCCTGCCAGGGGTGATGAAAAAAAAAGAAAGACAAGAAAAAAGGAGGGCATACCAGTGCAACCCACACAAAAAATTCATAAGAGATAATCCAAAATATATATTCGATAGGTGAGGTATTGAAATCCAATGTAGTTTTCAAAGAATACATTACTACAGAGCGAATCGAACTTCAATCTCCCGTCTCCAGAGGAGAGTTCTACAACCGCTGTCCTGTAGTAGGCAGGGTTGCCACCCTGACCTGGAAGAATTTACTAAATCGGATAGGAAAAATTTACTAGATTGTATCTGATTTTACTAAATGCTCAAAAAAATTTTTGCACCATCAAGCATCGATTTTTACTATAGGAGGACAATCATACGATTTTCACAATTTTTTTTCCTTTTTGTTCTTTTTTTTCTCTTTTCCTTTTCTTTCGTTTTCATAGTATGATTGAAAATTCCGGAAACCTACAAGTTCAAAAATCCTTTTTTTGGATATATATTATATATATATTGATATATAATGATATTATATAGGTATTTTATATATATATATATATATATATATATATATATATATATATAAATATATATATATATATATATATATATATATATATAAATATATATATATATATATATAATATATATATATATATATATATATATATATATATATATATATATATATATATATATATATATATATATATATATATATATATATATATATATATATATATATATATATATATATATATATATATATATATATATATATATATATATATATATATATATATATTTATATATATATATTATATATATATATATATATATATATATATATATATATATATATATATATATATATATATATATATATATATATATATATATATATATATATATATATATATATATATATATATATATATATATATATATATATATATATATATATATATATATATATATATATATATATATATAAATATATATATATATTATATATATATATATATATATATATATATATATATATATATATATATATATCTATATATATATATATATATATATATATATAATATATATATATATATATATAAAAAATATATAATATATATATATATTTTTTGGAACCCTTGGTCTCAGTTTGTTTAGATAAATATCCCTCC
>JAPEVW010000035.1:1060000-1098130 GCA_027921565.1 Artemia sinica | reverse complement strand
TTATTTGTATGTGTTTATTGTCTCTCTCACAATTTTTTTGGCCTGTCTGTACTGAGCAGGTGTTTGCTTATTCCAATGCATGTCTTTCTCGGTTTGTGTCTCTGAATCTGCGTATTTGTATGTTTTTGGACTCTCTCACTCTTTTTGCTGTGTGTCTTGGCGGGTGTTCTTTTATTCTAATTAAATGTGAATTTTTTGTGTTTTAAGTATGTTTCATCTCATTCTAAGAAGACGCAAAAAAAAGTTGAAAAAACACCATGTTAAAAAAAAATCCAAAGAAAAAAGGGGAATTATTTCAGTGCATAAGAAATTCCCAGTAAAAAAAAACCATTTCAGACTAGTACGATGCAATGTTTTGTTTTCTGTCAATGCACAGAAAGGATTTATATGACCATGGTTACGAAGTACTTAGAGATTTGATGGTCTTTAAAAAGACCATTGGATTAGTCATGGGGGAGGGCGGGGGATGGGTGTTATAAAAATTCATCATCTTCCATCATCCACTTGGTGGTGATCCCAATCTATATCATGGATGTTGCTGTTCTTCTTCTTCCTGGGATATCTTATACATATACTCCGAGAAGGAATATTTATTGGTATCCTGCTAAAAAATCGAACCTCGTCCCTCTGGGTTGTATATTTTACTCGGAAATACCTCACAATTAAAATCTTTTAAGTTGAATATTGGTAGATCAGATTTGCATTTGTCGATTAAAAGTTTATCAGTGGGTACATTCCCTTTCGTGTATGAGTGCTGTTACACCACAAAAAACTACATATTTCCCTAACTTCCTCTTGTACCATGGATAGATTCTTCCCTCCATCATAGAATGGGGGTATCACTCTATCATATAAACCCTAGTTTTTATAAACGCATAATGTATTGCGCCACATGTCCTCTATTGTAAGCATACATATTGTAGTTGATATGCCAGTGATAAACAAGAGACTTCTCTACGATCTGTAGTAAGCAATAAAAAACGCACATTCAAAAATCACCCCACAGATGACTTCTTCAAGCCAATGATTCACAATCGAAAACACCATACATCCTTGAAGTTAGCTTTTCAAACTATACAAAATTGTAATTTGAAGCAATTTATATCCCTACTCAAGGCCAAAGAAATCTGTTCGTTCAACTCAAGGGGTGCCTTAGAGGATGACCTAGATAAAGTTCATTCAACTTGGTACGCTTTCAGTGGTTGTTCCTAATGGCCGTACTCAAAAAATGGAACCTCAATAGAGAATGACTTAGATATAAAGTTCATTCCAACTTTAGATACGCTTCCAGTGGTTTCCTAGGGCGTACACAAAATGGGAACTCAATAGAGAATGACCTAGATAAAGATCGTTCAACCTCAAAAGTGCCCTAGGGAATGACCTGATAAAGTTCATTCAACTTGATACGCTTCAGTTCTTCTTATACGTCCCCTCAAAGTATAATGTTACACTCTACTATTTCCCAAGCGTACCGCCCACTACCACAAGTCACCATATATAAATGAAATTGAACCCAAAACGAATAGAAATTATAATAAATAACCTATTCAAAACTCAAAATAGCAATAATTAACATGAGTAGGGCTGACAACCCCCCACATCTCCTCAAGACCAGAACACAATTTGCACTTTACTGAAAACAAAATATCATTTAAATTTTTAACTTTTTATGACTTTAACAAATAAAGAAGTATTAAGGACTATAAGAATAGATATCAGAATATGTAAATCAAACTGACAATACACGGTTTAATTTTAAGTAAAGTGCAAATTATTTTTTGGTCTGAAGAAGACATGGGTGTTGTCAGCCATACTCCTTTTAATTTTTGCTCGTTTTGAGTTTGACTAAGCTATCTATTATAATTTCTGTTAGTTTTGGGGTTTCCAAAAAAATTCATTTATTTGTTAATGGTGATTTTGTGGTAGTTTTACGCTTGGAAGATAAGAAAAACAAACTCGTAGAATTTGACAACGCTTTCATCCGTAAAAACTTAAACAATTAGAATTTGCTGGTTCCCAAAGCCAACTGTCCTTTCAAAGGATAGCCAAGCCTTCTTAAACTTTTTGGTGCCATATGTTTTTGCTTAATTTTGATGATTGTTTGCTTATATTTTTTTTCTTCTTCAATTTTTTTCTTATCTGGCACCCGCTACTGCCAAAATTGCAGAAGTTTGTATGGAAGTCTTTTCAACACAAATGGATTTGTATTTTTTTCTAAGTTTTTAAGATACTTCTGGTGTGTAAATTCCTCTTTTTCCCGTTCCTTAGCACTTTTCAACGAAAACTAAAAAACAAAAAAACTAAAATAAAATTTTCAAATTTAGAAACATGATTTTCCACAGGAAGGGAGGGTATTTTCCGCGAGGGTATTTTCCAAGGAGGGGGTATTTTCCGCGTGGGTTCCTTTCCGTGGGGGTATTTGTCGTTGTTGATTTTCAGGAGGAAATTTTCCGGGGGGTTTTCTGCATTGGGGGTATTTTTACAGGAGGTTAAACCACACACCCCCCCCCCCCACACCCCCCTTCACTATATTCATTTATGTTATTTTACTGTGTTCATGGGCCGTATATTTGGCTTTAAAATGCAGTTATTTATATCTATATAATATGCAGAATAATTGTACCAAACACATTTGGCATGCAGAGTCGCTATACTTTACCCCCCCCCCCCCCTAATGTGCAAATCTATAGCCCAAATTTACTTCTAAAGTAACTAATAAACTATAAAAAACGGTGTGTTCTCGAATTTTACACAGCGTAAACTTGAGTGAGTGGCGCATAATACACAAGTACCAAAATTCCTCCCCTTGCGGAAATTAAAAAAAATAAAACTCAAATAAAATTATCAAAGTTGGAAAGCCTTATTTTCCACGGGGGGGGAGGGGTATTTTCAGGGGGGGGGGTATTTACCGGGGGCAATCGTCGGGGGGGGGGGGTAAATGCCTAGAACCATAATAAATATTTCTTCAGTTTTCAGGTTTGCGGCTAAAGAATGAAAATATGGCATTCTAGTTGTATAAGCTGATAAGCTGAATTCTTAAGGTGCATTAAATAAAAAAAAACAAGTTTTTTAAACTGAAAGTAAGGAGCGACATTAAAACTTAAAACGAACAGAAATTATTCCGTATATGAAAGGGACTGTCCCCTCCTCAAACCTCGCTCTTTACGCTAAAGTTTTTATTGTTTTTAAAAAATAAAGTTGTGAGACAGAGTCAAACTTAGCGTAAAGAGCGAGGCGTTGAGAGGGGACAGTCCCTTTCATATACGGAATAATTTCTGTTCGTTTTAAGTTTTAATGTCGCTCCTTACTTTCAGTTTAAAAAACTTGTTTTTTTATTTAATTTTTGAACGTTTTTTGAATAAATGCAGGTTTTGATCTTGGCTCACCGTACATGAATAATTAAAACAAAATTTTCATATTAAATTTACTTTTATTTAGTTAAATGGCTTTTCTCGAAAAACTTGTGTAATTTTATTTACGAACGTTTTTATAAGTAATAAATATACGTAACTTACGAATTAACTTACGTAACGAACTTCTATATTCATATATTTTTTAATTTGTTTATTAGGGGGTTCGCCCTCTAGTCAATACCTTGCTCTTTTAAGCGAAAGTTCGAATTTTGTTCCAATTTTTTAAAAAATGACCGCTTAATCACAAAGGCCGTTAATTAGAATAAATAGCTCTTATGAAAAGTACTAAAAAAATCTTTGGCTTAAAGAGCGAGGTATTGACTACGGGGTGAACCAATCATATATGTAATATTTTCTGTTCGTTTGAAGTTTCGATGTTGCTGCTATTGCAGTTGAAATACTTGTTTTTTTTTATTGATTTAAATTTCTGATCTTTTTTTAATAATGTTGGGAAGCCGGCGTCCCCTTCATAGCAATGTCCCTTCCCCATGAAAACTTCCTTCATGGAAAGATCCTCCCACATAACCCCGACCCACCCCCTCCCCACTACCAGGAAAAATCTCCCCTGAAAACGTCTGTATACTTCCAAATAACCAATGCTATATGTTAACATTGGGTAAAATTCATAACTTTCAGCCCTCCCCCCCGGGAATTTCGGGGGATTAAGTAATCCTAAAAGACATAACGTACTTATTATATTTTCGAACATGCTGAACAAAATGGCTATCTCAAAATTTTGATCAGGTGACTTTGGGAAAAAATGAAATGCGTGGGAGGGGGCCTAGTTGCCCTCCATTTTTTTGGTCACTTAAAAAGGGCACTAGAACTTTTAATTTCCATTCCAATGAGCCCTCCCACGATATTCTAGGACAACTAGGTCGATACGATCACCCCTGGGAAAAAAAAAAAAAAATAACACGCACCCGTGATCTTTCTTCTGCAAAAAAATGCAAAATTCCACATTTTTGTAGATGGAAGCTTGAAACTTCTACAGTAGGGTTCTCTGATACGCTGAATATGATGGTGTGATTTTCATATAAGGTTCTATAACTTTTAGGGCGTCTTTCCTCCTTTTTTCGAAAATCAGCCAAATTTCTCAGGCAACTAACTTTTGATGGGTAGAATTAAACTTGATGAAACTTATATATTTTGAAATCAGCATTAAAATCTGATTCTTTTGATGTATCTATTTGTATCAAAATACCGTTTTCTAGAGTTTCGGTTACCATTGATCCGGGTCGCTCCTTACTTACAGTTCGTTACCACGAACTGTTTTGATAAGCTGATCTGAGCATTGTCTCTGATTGCATTCAACATAATTATTGTAAATTTTCCTTGAATTTGAAATCAAGATTTGGAACGACTCTATATATATATATATATATATATATATACTTATATATATATAGTATAATATATATATATATATATATATATATATATATATATATATATATATATATATATATATATATATATTATATAATTTATGTATATATATATTATATATAATAATATAGCTATATATATAAATATAATATATAACATATCATATATCAATATTATAGCTATATATAATTATATCTCTAACTATATATATATATATAATATCTATATATATTATATAATATATATATATATATATATATATATATATATATGTATAGATATATATATATATATATATATATATATATATATATATATATATATATCATATATAATATCTATAATATATATATATATATATATGCTATTGAATTTCGGTTCAACGGTAATTTATAGAGTAATACGCTTAAGAGGACCAAAATGGGATAGAACATTCAAAATATTATAGCCTATATGAATGAATATTATATACATACTATATATATAGTATATATAGTATATATATATATATATAATATATATATAGATATATATATATATATATATATCTATATATATATTATATATATATATATATATATATATTATATATATATATATATATATATATATATATATATATATATATATAACAGATGAATCACTAAGCTCTCTTTAATTTGGATTCTTTAAACTTTTTTATTTGTGACTTGACTTGAACATATGCTAGTGTGACCTAGGAAATTTGTCGTTTTGACGACCTGGATGCATATAATGTCTGTTAATTGAGTTTAAAACTTCTCTGAAAATTCCCTGAAAGTCAAAACTCAATGCCCTAGCCATTCTTGAAGTAATTCACATACACCCCTTTTGGAACCCTTATGCCATCCCAAGGCCAGAACATAATTTGCACTTTACTGAAAAATATAAATGTTTTTACTTTCATAACTTTAATAAATCAAATAACATTAACATTTTGATTACTAAATATCAGTATATGTATATTTAAACTGGCAATGCACATTCATTTGTATTTTTTTCAGTAAAGTGCAAATTATTCTGGCCTTGGGAAGGCATAGGGGTGTTTTGAGCCCAACTTATGTTAATTTCTGCTCGTTTTGAGTTTGACTTGGTTATTTATTGTAATTTCTGTTCGTGTTGGGTTTCATTTATTTATCGATGTTGATTTGTGGTAGTTCCACGCTTGGTAGATTATTTGATTTTATCTTTGCTCATTTTTTGTTTAATAGAGATCTTTACTTTTCTTTGAAAAACTTTTTTTTGTGGAAAAAGCTTTTTTTATTAATTTTTTCGTTTATATTGACATAGTATTTTCAGGGAAAAAGAAAATTATACTTTAAATGTTTTCGTTTTTTAAGAATTTATAGTTTGGCCTGCTATTTGTATGCTGGAAAAAAATTTTCAGCAATTTTTAACAACATAGACCCTTTTAAAAATCTGGACACAAATATAGTGTTTAATTTTAGTTTCATACCTCCTTTAGTTGACCTGAAATGGAAAACTTGATACCTTCGCAAAAAAAAAAGAAATACTTTCTTTGATAGCTTGGATACACTTACGCTATTTTGATTTGGTTAAATTTTAAGAGCAGAAGTAGCCCCGAAAGTTTGAACATAATACCCTCAGTCGTTCTTGGGATACTGCTGAGATGCCTTATAGGGAATTAGCATTAACACAGTGCATTTTGATTTAATCTTAGGAAACATTTACTTTTAAACTTAAAGGCAAATGGGAGGGGGGTGCGGGAGGGGGATTACTTTCCCTCCAATAACTTTCGACTATTAAAAGGACATCAGCCCTTTTCTATTTTCATCGAATGACCCTTTTTTGAAGTTCCTATGACAACTCCTTCGATACGAAGTGCCCTGGTCTAAACAACACAACAACAACAAAAAATGATACATTATGCCCACATCGATCTTTACTATGAAAATGTCAAGCCTTCCAATCACTTTCGATTATTAAAAAGGGCACTAGGCCTTTCAATTTCCCAATCGAATGATCCCTTTTTAGTTTCTATGACAACGCTTTCTATAAACACCTTATATGCCCCCAGGGCATAAATTAAAACCTTACCCTAAGGGCTCTGAGGGTGGTTGTCATTCTCTAAGACCTAATTTAAAGAACTTCAACTACGTTAAACAAAATGGCTATCTCAAAATTTTGATTGGATGTGTTTCGGGAAACGGCAGGCGTGGAAGGGGTGTTTATTGTCTTCCAATCACTTCCGACTATTAAAAATGGCACATGCCACTCCGATTTCCAATTGAATGAGCCCGTGTTTTTTCGAAGTTTCTACGACAACTTCTTCGATACGAAGTACCCTGGTCTAAAAAAAAAAAAAATGATAAATGTGTGCCATTGTGCCAACATCGTTCTTATATACCCCAGGGCATAACATAAAACTCTTGCCCTGGTGGTTGTGGGGGAAACCTCCTCAAAAACATATTTTCACTTTCTGAAAATCAGCTACTCGAAGAAAAATGGCTTTCTTAAAATTTTGATTGAATGTGTTTGGGGAAATTGTGGGTGCGTGGAAAGGGTGTTAGCTGCCTTCCAGTCACTTTCAACTATAAAAACGGGCACTAGCTAATCCAATTTCCAATCGAATGAGCCCTTTTGGAACTTTCTACGACAACTCCCTCGATATGAATTGCCCTGGTATGGAAAAAAAGAAAAAAAAAAAAATAATTGTGCCAACATTGTTCTTTTCTTAGGCAGCGCGACTGCGCTGCCTATGATAACATCCTGAGTCGCCTAATGCTCTTTTACCTACCTCTTTTCATCCGAAAAATCAGAAAGAAAATGAACAGAATTTTAAAGTGGAAGGTAGAATTTTGTTTTCATGAAGAATTTCTTTTTCTTCTTCCTACGAACCGATATACATGGCGTCCCAGGCTGACAGCATTTATCTTTAAGAAACAGATTAGCCGGGATGACGGTTGAAGCCCGGAGGTCGATATCAAAGAAAAAAAACAGAAAAAAGAAACAAAAAACGGCGGCGTATTGGTGACGCCGCCGCTGATAGAATCAGTGGTGGCCTCAGCGCGCTGATGCAAGCTCGGCGGCGCGCCACCGTTTTTTTTTCGACGGCGTGCCGCCGACTTTTCGGCGCGGCTTTGGGGTCTAGTTAATAAGAATAAATAGCTCTGTTGAAAGTACCAAAAAAACTTTAGCGTAAAGAGCGATGTAATGACTAGGGGCGAACCCATTCATATATGTGATAATTTCTGTTGGTTTTAAGTTTTAATGTTGCTCCTTACTTTCAGTTGAAAAAATTGTTTATAAAAAATTTATTTCTGTTCGTTTTTTTTAAATAATGCCGGGAAATTATAACCGGCACCCCCTTCATGGCAATGTACCTCTCCCCCATGAAAAATAACTTCCCTCCCTGGAAAGATCCTCCCACGTAAACACCCGACCCATACCCCCCCCCCCCAACTACCAGAAAAAATTCCGCCCCTGAAAAGTTCTGTATACTTCACAATAACCAACACTATATGTAAACATTTGGCAAAGTTCATAAACTTGCAGACCTCCCCCGGGGACAGTGGGGAGTTTAAGGCATCCTCAAAGACATAGTTACTGTATTTTTGACCATGCTGAATAAAATGGCTATCGTCACCCGATCAAAATTTTGATCGGGTGATTTTGGGTAAAAATGAGCGTGAAAAAGGGGCCTAGTTGTCCTCCATTTTTTTTTGTCACTTGAAAGGGCACTAGAACTTTTAATTTCCTTTGAATGAGCCCTCCCGCAATTTTCTAGGACCATTAGGTCGATGCGATCACCCCCGGTAAAAAAAAAAACACAAATAAACACGCATCCGTGATCTTTCTCCTAGCAAAAAATACAAAATTCCACATTTTTGCTGATAGGAGCTTGAAACTTTTATTGTAGGGTTTTCTTATACGCTGAACCTCATGGTGTGATTTTCATTAATTTTCTAGGACTTTTGGGAGGGTGTTTCCCCCTTTCTTCGAAAATAAGGAAAATTTCTCAGGCTCGTAAACTATTGAAGGGTAAAACTAAACTTGATGAAACTTATATATTTGAAATCAACATAAAAATCAGATTCTTTTCATGCATCTATTGGTTTCAAAATTCCGTTTTTTAGAGTTTCGGTTACTGTTGAGCCGGGTCGCTCCTTATTTACGGTTGTTTACCACAAACTGTTTGATCAAGTTTAGCAACGCACTTTACAACAAGCCACACGATTCGTATCCAGATTTGCCTTTGGAGAATGGGCTTCTTGTGTTGTTCATAGAGGACTTACATATGAAGACGTGTGTGTTTAAAGTTATTGTTATCTAGAAAATATTAACAGATCAGCAATATGAAATTTCTAAGTTTCATTATCTATTTTCTCTTAATAAATTTCCTGACAAAACGGGCTAGGAAAAGATTTTTACCAGAACACATTGCAGAAAGAACACTTAAGGATTGCAAGTGTATCAGTGACATTCTTAGAAAAAACCTAGCACTTTAATTGACAGCAAGAACTTGACCTGTTTTCCTTTTCCCCTTGCCCAATATTCTCCTTGGTATCGCAAGAGCTGTTTTTTCCACTTTAATTGACAATAAACGAGAACGACCGGGAAATTGAAGGGGCCAAGGGTGAAATGAGCTCTTGTTGTAGGCCGTTTAATAAGGATTGTAGTTCCCGTGCTATGACAACTTTCTTTGACTGAAAATTAATGAAGCAAAGTAAAGATAGTAGTAATCAACAAATTTAAGATTAAATCAAACTTTTTAATGTAGGTAGAGAACATCTTGTAAAAGACAAGGATTCAAAAAAGAAAAGAAAGGGAGAAGTATGTATGTTGTCCTTGAAGTGTTTCTAAGATTTTCAGGTTCAAATCAATGCAAGTAAAAAAAAGGAGCTCGTTAAAGGTAAAAGGGGGTATCTACAGAAGTAAAGTAATTATTAGCAGCAATGCTCTCTCAGACTACAGGAAGAAAAAAAAAACAAGCACACATTTCAAATCTGAAAATCTGCTTGGTGCCAACAAATAATAGACTATGAACTTGAAAGGTGCAATGAAAAAAATCTTCCCCCGCAACACGTAATTTGAATTACCCCTTCAACAAAACTCCCTCTGAAATTCTCAACTTTCACCCCCAACCCTTGGCCGTGAGAAGAGTTGTGTCAGGAGAGCAATATTCAGGTTGTAGGTTTAACTGATACTTGGCTGCGTGACCACAAGGATCTTTGTTAGATATAAATCGAAATAATTTATTTAAGAGAAATAGGAAAATTACCAGTATGGTGGTCTGACGGCATATGTGAGGTCAAGTCTTAATGTAAAGGTGACAGAAGATAATTCAGTATATGAAGAAATGGTTTTGGAGCGTATGGTTTGTGAGATAATTCAGGGAAAAACTCATTTTTATTGTATTGGTGTACAAGCCACCGTCTGCATCTGATTCTCGTTTTTGGAACTGATGGAGTGTCAGCTTGAAAAGGTCCCAGTTTCAACGTACCCGTGTTTGGTACTGGAAAACTGTAACATTAATTGATGCTAGCGAATGATAGATCTAGTCAAAATTTATTTAATCTCATGCTTATCTTCGATTTATATCCAAGTGTTAATAACCCTACAAGAATTAGTGAAAATGATGTGGCACTAATTGACAACATTTTCATGAATATTGAATTAGTGATCCGAAGGTAATTATCAATGATGTATCTCACCATTGCACTGTTATGGTGACTTTAGAAGTATCGAGTTCCCAAAATCAAAGAAAGAGAAAATAAATGTGATTAAATTAGATGTTGCTTCGATTAGGAAGTTTTAAATGTAAACTAGCGTCACAGGATAATTGGTCACACCTTAATAACTATGAAATAATTGGCGAGAAAGGGCATGTATTACCTGAACACGATGTCCCAAGGAATTTGGCAAATAGTATGGCGGAACATTTTGTGAATATTCGCGTTAGATCGAGAAGAATGACCGACCGAGATGTACCGGATGGTGAACCTTTCAAAGAATTAACTAAAAAAAAAAACAAGTTTTTTTTAACTGAAAGTAAGGAGCGACATTAAAACTGAAAAGAAACAGAAATTATTTAATATATGAAAGGGGCTGTCCCCTCCTCAACGCCTCCCTCTTTATGCTAAAGTTTTTTATTGTTTAAAAAATAATGTTGTGATACAGAGTCAAACTTTAGCGTAAAGAGCGAGGTGTTGAGGAGGGGACAGCCCCTTTCATATACGGCATAATTTTTGTTCGTTTTAAGTTTTAATGTCGCTCTTTACTTTCAGTTAAAACACTTGTTTTTGTTAGTTAATTTCTGAACGTTTTGAATTAATGCAGCTTTGATTTGGCTCACCGTACATGAATAATAAAACGAAATTCGGATATTAATTTTCTTTTTTTGGGTAATTGACTTTCTCTAAATTTTGTTCTGACGTAACTTACGAATTAACTTACGTAACGAATTTCTATATTCGTATGTTTTATTATGTATATTATGTAGTTCGCTCCCTAGTCAATACTCGCTCTGTACGCTAAAGTTCGAATTTTGTTCGAATCACAAACCCCTGAATCACAAAGGCCGGTTAATTAGAATAGATAGCTTTTTTGAGAGTACTAAAAACTTTAGCGTAAAGAGTGAGGTATTGACTAGGGGACTGAGGTATTCCCCCAAGGAAATATCCTCCACGGAAAGATCCTCCCCGTAAATCCTACTCCGAACCCGACCCCCCACTAGAAAAAATTCCTCCTGAAAACGCCTGTATACTTCCCAATAGCCAATACTATATGTAAACAGTGGGCAAAGTTTATAACTTGCAGCCCTTTCCCCGGGGACCGGTGGGGGATTAAGTCATCCTCAAAGACATATTAATTATATTTTTGACTATCTGAACAAAACGGCTATCTCAAAATTTTGATTGGGTGACCTCGGGAAAAAAAATGAGCGCGGGAGAGGGCCAAGTTGCCCTTCAATTTTTTCGGTCAGAATGAGCCTTTCACGAATATTCTAGGATTTCTACTGGATCGATACGATCACCCCTGGTGAAAAAAAACACGCATCCGTGATCTTTCTCTGGAAACATACAAAATGCCACATTTTAGCAGATAGGAGCTTGAAAAATATATAGTAGGGTTCTCTGATGCGCTGAATCTGATGGTGCGATTTTCATTAAAGTTCTATCATTTTAGGGGTTGTTTTCCTCTTTTTCGAAAATATGGCAAATTTTCTCAGGCACGTAACTTTTGATGGGTAAGACTAAACTTGATGAAACTTATATATTTGAAATCAGCATAAAAATCTGATTCTTCTGATGTATCTATTGGTATCAAAATTCCGTTTTTAGAGTTTGGGTTACTATTGAGCCGGGTTGCTCCTTATTTACAGTTCGTTACCACGAACTGTTTGATATATAAATTATTCAAAGATCCTGTTGGACGACAACAAACTGTTCCCCAGTAACTGTTTTTATACCGTTCCCCAAAAAGTGAAATAACCCTTTGACTGAATAAAGTTACAGGTTCCGAAGTTGAAAAAGTAATTAAAGAAAGGAAAGTATCGACTTCCGTCGCCGATTTCTTGTCACTTAAAGTTATTAACCAAGTGTTGCCAGAATTATTCCAATGTTTATTGAGCCAGTTAATAGTTGTTTCAAGGTTGGTGTTTTCCCATCTTGTTTTGAAATGGCTCAGGTAAAACCTATTCACAAAGGTGGTGATAAACAGGATTATTTAAATTATCGGCCAATTTTCCTTTTGCCGGTCCTTTCTCGAATAATTGAAAAGTTACTGTATTGTAGACTGAATTTCTTTTTTATGTATGAATAATTATTTGTTTAGCAATCAATTTAGATTCCGTAAGGCTTATTGACGGAACATGCTCTTCAGTTTAGGGTGAAAACGGTAAACGATGGATTAGATGGTCATATGAAGGTGGCTACATTATTTTTAGATATACTGAAAGCTTTCGATACCGTTGACCACCAAATTTTGTTAGGAAAGCTTAGGAATTGTAGTGTCCGTGGTAATATGATTAAGTTATTCGAATCTTATCTAGCAGATAGGTCAATATTTATGGAAATGGGAGGTATTGCCTCTAGCAATACCTCCATGTCAATGGGTAACATTGACTAAAACTAAATATCAGAGTGAATAATTATTTTCTATCAGCATCTTTATCGGAAAAAATCGGATAAAATTGACAAAAATATAAGTATCAGATTGAATAAATTCTTTATCAACATCTTTTGCTGGATACATCGGATAACATTGTCAAAATCTAAGTTTCAGAGTGAATAAATTCTCTATCAACATCCTTTGCCGGATATGTAGGTTAACATTATCAAAACCTAAGTGTCAAGAGTAATAAAATTCTGTATCAACATCTATTGTCAGACACATGGGATAACATTGATTAAATCTAAGCATCAGAGTGAATAAATTTTTTCTATCAACATCTTTGTCAGATACATTGGATAAATTGACTAAATATAAGTATCAGAGTGAATAAATTCTTTGTCAATGTCTTTGGACAGATACGTTTGATAGCACTGACAAAATTTAAGTATCAAATTGAACAAACTCTCTAGCAATATTCTTTATCGATATCATTTCTCGGGTATGTTGGATAACATTGACAAAATCTATGTATTAGAATTAATAAATTCATCTTCGCCTCAAGCAATAACTCCATGTCAATGGGTAACATTGACAAAAATCTAAGTATCAGAGTGAATAAATTTTTTCTATCAGCATCTTTATCGGATAAATCGGATAAATTGACAAAATATAAGTATCAGATTGAATAAATTCTTTGTCAACATCTTTTGCCGGATACATCGGATAACATTGTCAAAATCTAAGTATCAGAGTGAAAGAATTCTTCATCAACTTCTTTTGTCTATATCTTCTTTTGTCTATTACATGGGATAACATTGATAAAATCTAAGTATCAGAGTGAATAAATTTTTTCTATCAACATCTTTGTCAGATACATTGGATAAAATTTTATCCCATATTTTTTACCAACATATCCTTTGTCAGATACATTGGATAAAATTGACAAAATCTAAGTATCAGAGTGAATAAATTCGTTATCAGATAAACATTCATAAAATCTAGGTTGTATTAATTGAAAATCTAATATGTTCACTTAGAGTGGCGCACCCCTCTAAGTGAACCTAAAGTAACCTAACTTTTTGCATGTCTCTCTCACTATGACTGTGTGTCAGAGCGGGTGTGCTGCCATCTATAACCAGTTTAACCTAAATTCAACGCAACGATGCATAAAGTCAAATTAATAGAACTTAGATTTTACGAATGTTATCTGATAACGAATTTATTCACTCTGATACTTAGATTTTGTCAATTTTATCCGATGTATCTGACAAAGGATGTTGATAAAAAAAATGTATTCACTCTGGCACTTATGTTTTTTCAATTTTATCCTGTGTATCCAAGAAAAGGATGTTGATATAGAATTTAATCACTCTGATACTTAGATTTTGATAGTATTATCAGACGTATCCAGAAAAGGATGTTGATAATGAATTTATGCACCCTGACACTTAGAGTTTGTCAATGTTATCCTATGTATCCTACGTAGGATGTTTATATTCAATTTAATCACTCTGATACTGAGATTTTGATAATTTTATCTGACGTATCCAGCATAGGATGTTGATAAAGAATTTGTTCAATCTGATAGTTGGATTTTGTCAGTTTTATCTGACGTATCCGACAAATGATGTTGACATAGAATTTATTCATTCTAATACATAGATTTTGTCAATGTTATCCAACGTATCCGACAAAGGATGATGATAAAGAATTTATTCATTCTAATACATAGATTTTGTCAATGTTATCCATCATATCCGACAAATGATACCGATAAAGAATGTAGATAAAGAGTTTGTTCACTTTGATACTTGAGTTTTGTCAGTCTTATCAAACGTATCTGTCAAAAGACATTGATAAAGAATTTATTCACTCTGATACTTAGATTTAGTCAATTTTATCCAATGTATCGGACAAAGATGTTGATAGAAAAAATTTATTCACTCTGAAAGTTAGATTTTATCAATGTTATCCCATGTATCTTATAATAGATGTTGATACAGAATTTCATCACTCTGACGCTTAGATTTTGATAATGTTAACCTACATATCCGGCGAAGGATGTTGATAGAGAATTTATTCACTCTGATACTTAGATTTTGTGAATGTTACCTGATGTAATAGACAAAAGAAGTTGATAAAGAATTCATTCACTCTGATACTTAGATTTTAACAATGTTATCCGATGTATCCGGCATAAGATGTTGATAAAGAATTTATTCAATCTGATGCTTGAATTTTGTCAATTTTATCCGATTTTCTCTGACAAAAATGCTGAAAAAAAAATATTTATTCACTCTAATACTTAGATTTTGTCAATGTCACCCCATGTATCTGACAATAGATGTTGATACAGAATTTAATCACTCTGACACATAGGTTTTCATAATGTTAACTGACATTTCCGGCAAAGGATGTTGATAAGGAATCTATTCACTCTGATACTTAGCTTTTATCAATTTTATCCCAATCTATTCGTCAAAAGATGTTGATAAAGAATTTATTCATTCTAATACATAGATTTTGTCAATGTTATCTAATGTATCCGAGAAACGATATCGATAAAGAATGCTAATAAAGATATCTATAAAGAATTTGTTCACTCTGATACTTGAATTTTATCGGTGGTACCAAAGGTATCTGTCAAAAGACAATAATACAGAATTTATTCACTCTGATACTTATATTTCCTCAATTTTATCATGTATATATGACAAAAGGTCGATGATAAAGAATTTATTCACTCTGATACTTAGATTTTGTGAATGTTATCCGATGTATCCAACAAAAGAAGTTGATATAGAATTAATTCTTTCTAGTATATAGATTTTGTCAATGTTACCCGACATTTCTGACATAAGATACTGATAAATATTTAGTTAATGTGATACTTAGATTTTGTCAATTTTATCCGGATAACCAATGTATCCGGCATATGACGATGATAAAGAATTTATTCACTTTGATACTTAGATTTTGTCAATTTTATCTGATATATCTGACAAAAGATGTTGATAAAGAATTTATTCACTCTGATACTTAGAATTTCTCAATTTTATCCGACGTATCCGACAAAGGATGATGATGAAAAATTTATTCATTCTAATATATAGATTTTGTCAATGTTATCCAACATACCTGACAAATGATATCGATAAAGAATGTTGATAAAGACTTTTTTCACTTTGATGCTTAAATTTTGTCAGTGCTATCAACGTATCTGTCAAAAGACATTGATAAACAATTTATTCACTCTGATACTTAGATTTAGTCAATCTTATCCAATTTATCTGACAAAGATGTTGATAGATAAAATTTATTAACTCTGATACTTAGATTTTATTCAATGCTATCCCATGTATCTGACAGTAGATGTTGATACAGAATTTCATTACTCCGACACTTAGGTTTTGATAATGTTAACTTACATATCCGGCAAAGGATGTTGATAGAGAATTTATTCACTCTGATACTTAGATTTTGTGAATGGTACCTGAGTAATAGACAAAAGAAGTTGATAAAGAATTCATGCACTCTGATACTTAGATTTTGACAATGCTATCTGATGTATCTGGCAAAAGATGTTGATAAAGAATTTATTCAACCTGACACTTATATTTTGTCAATTTTATCTGATTTATCCGACAAAGATGCTTATAGAAAAAATTTATTCATTCTGATGCTTAGATTTTGTAAATGTTACCCAATGTATCTGACAATAGACGTTGATACAGAAATTAATCACCCTGACACTTAAGTTTTGATAATGTTAACTGATATTTCCAGCAAAGGATGTTGCTAAAGAATCTATTCACTCTGATGCTTAGATTTTATTAATTTTATCCCAACCTATCCGTCATAAGATGTTGATAAAGAATTTATTCATTCCAATACATAGATTTTGTTAATGTTATCCGACCTATAAGAGAAATGATATCGATAAAGAATGTTAATAAAGTCTTTGTTCAACTCTGATACTTAAATTTTATCAATGCTACTAAGAGTATCTGTCAAAAGACATTGATAAAGAATTTATTCACTCTGATGCTTAGATTTTCTCTCGCCAACATGCTCAACACGCACTTCGCTAAAATAGGTGAAAAGACGTCGGAAGAGGCATCCCAAAAATCAACGCCAAATTCTGCTGATTTCAAAAGTTTTCTACCCTCTTCTACTGACCGATCCATATTCCTCACTCCAGTCTCGTCTGCTGAATTGATGCTTGTACTTCATCAACTCAAAAATGGACACTCAGAAGGAATCGACGGATCTTCTACGAACTTGCTTAAATCGATTATGCCTAGTATAGTAAATTTTCTTGTGCACATAATTAATCTTTGTTTCAAGAATGGTATCTTCCCTTCATTTATGAAGTCCGCCCGTGTCATTGCACTACACAAAGGGGGAGATATAAATGATCCGTCCAACTATAGGCCCATATCTATTCTATCTGCTTTCGGAAAAATTATTGAACGTTGTTTGTACGTGAGGATTGTAAATTTTCTTGATAAGAATAGTTTTTTCAGTAAGTCCCAATTCGGGTTTCGAAAAGGACATTCTACTGAGCATGCTATTTTGGCAGTAACCCAGTTTATTCATGATGCCTTGGATAAGGGTGAAATTCCAGCTTCTATATTCCTGGATATACGGAAAGCGTTTGACACTATTTGTCACATGATTTTAAATGAAAAATTGTCTAATTGTGGTATACGTGGTCCGGTTAAATCGATAATATTGTCATATTAAGCGATAGAGTCCAGTGTATTGATGGGGGCGATGTTATATCAACGTCTTCGAACCAGTCAAATAAAGTTGGAGTGCCCCAAGGTTCAATTCTCGGCCCTCTGTTGTTTCTAATTTATGTTAATGATATTAGTTATTCAGTTGAGGACCTAGGGCTGACCGTTCTCTTCGCAGATGACACAGCCTGTAGCGTCTCTGAAATCGATGAAGATCGTGTCAAACATAATTTAAGTCTAGTATTCGATAGACTAGTAGCATGGTTTTACGGCAAATAGGCTAGCTCTGAACACTTCAAAAACAAAGTTTATGGTATTTTCGCGTACGTCACGGGCACTTCCATGTCTGAAGTTGATTAAGTCATCTGTTTCAGGTATGGATATATCTCGTGTTGAAATTATTCGTTACCTTGGTGTGCTGGTTGACTCAAATTTGAGTTGGAAGCCGCATATAAATGGTATAAGATTGAAGCTTGGAAGGAACGTGGGTATTATGCAACGTATGAAATTCATTTTGCCGCTCGAAGCTATGCGTTCTATTTATTTCGCTCTTGTTCATTCTTATCTAAATTACTGCCCACTTATTTACTTGAATACTTTCAGATCCCATTTAATTCTGCTTCAGAGGCAACAAAATAAGGCGCTTCGTATTTTAAAAAGTTATCTTCCTTCCCCAGCGTCTTTCCCCAGTAAGTCTTCTACAAAGAGTTTATATTGTTTATTGAATATTCTTCCTGTTGAACTTGCAGTTACTTTTAACTCGATTTTATTCAAGGTTAATCATAATCTCCTGTCACTGCCCAGTTATTTCTTTCTTTTGATTTGTTCCCAGTTGCTCCGCCATATTCTCATCTAGCTCGCAGCATACGCAAACTACGCCAGAAGTTGATAATTTCAGAGAGGTCCGGTTTTCTCTACGAAATAGTGTGGTTGCCGCGTGGAACCAATATGAATCTATTTTTGATTTTGATGTGTCGATTGGAATTTTGAAAAATAAAATAAAATCATTCCTTTTGGACATTTATTAGTCAAATATTATTTTATTTTTAATATATTCTCCTTATAATAATATTCTCTTCTTTTTTTTCTTCTTTTTTTTTGATCTCTCTCGGATCTTGATATCCTTCTTCTTGTCCCATTGCTGGTTGAGAGTTGTTTATGTATCGTCGGGTGGGTGTCTGCCGTGGTGTGGTGAGTAATTAACCTTACATTTATTGATTTATTTATATTTGTTTGTGAAGTCTACCATTTTGAATGAAAATCCGTATATTCCTTATTGTTTTTCTTTTTTATCTGTGCAAAACGAGACGTTAAGTTTTCCTTTAACAGCTGTATCACCACCTGGGGAAATAACATCAGATAACATTCACAAAATCTTAGTATCAGAGTGAATAAATTCTTTTTCATTGTTTTTGTCGGATATCCTTGATAAAAAGGAGAAAATCTAAGTATCAGAATAATAAATTCTTTATCAATGTCTTTTGACTGATACGTTTGATAACACTACCAAAATCTAAGTATCATAGTGATTAAATTCTTCATCAACTTATTTGTCAGATACATCAGATAACATTCACGAAATAAAAGTATCAGAGTGAATAAATTTTTATCAACTTCTTTTGTCGGGTACATCAGATAAAATTCACGAAATCTAAGTGTCAGAGTGAATAAATTCTTTATCATCGTACGTTGTCAGATATGTCTGATAAAATGAGAAAAGCAGATCTCTTAACTCTATATGAGATTCAAGACGACGTCACAATACACCATACAAGTACATCCTACTTGCAATCAATGTTTTTAGTCGCTATGCATATGCCATTCCATTGCGGACAAAGAGAGGTGTTGAAGTTGCTCAGGCTATAGAAAGTATTCTCGAACAAGATTCGTATAAAAAAATTCAAACGGATCGCGGTAGTGAGTTCGTTAATCCACATATCGAAAAAGTAGTAATAAAATATAATACAATGCTATATCATAGTCATTGTCCTATATAAAGGCTGCATTGGTCGAACGGTTGATAAGAAATATTCGACTTTTAATTTCAAGATATTGTACATTGAGAAATACACCTGCTTTTATTCATGATTTAGATAAAGTCATGTTGATTTATAATCAACGACCCCATCAATCATTGTCCAACTCAACCCCAACGGAAGTTCATCATTTCATGATCTTGATACATTTGATACTTTTCTTAAACAGTATTCCAATGAAACGATTGTGAGGAAAAAATTCAATGTTGGTCATACTGTTCGAATTAATAGGACAACTAGTGGTTTTGAAAAGGGCAATTACTCTTGGTCCACTGAACTTTTTAAAGTGGCAAAAATCCTAAACACCAAACACATAACTTATCGTTTACGAGACACCAAAGATGAAGAGACTCTCGGCGGCTTTTATCACTATGAACTGCAAAAAGGTAAAAATAATAGTGAAATCTATCAAATTGAAAAGATATTAAATAGCCGTACTCACAGGGGTAAGAAACAGTTACTTGTTCGTTGGCTAGGATACAAGTCCGATTTTGATTTTTGGATTGATATTGAAGACATTAACAATGCCCAATGATTTTTATGTAACATTTATGTCCAAAGTCTCCGATCCTCTCTACAATGACTTAAAACAAGTGATTTTTGGACGAAACTCACCTCCACCATCAAATTCGATGGTGCGTATGAAGTGGCTCTTGTCGACTGTATTCTCAAAATAGTTTATGATACCCTGAGGAAAAGATCACATATATGATATAGAAATTAGACCCCTACGATTGGCCACTCGTTAGCGATCAACATGATGATTGGCCACTCGTTAGTGATCGAGATAAAATTGAAAAGATTCAATTCATTTGAATATCCATATGCTGTATTGCCATATGAGGAACTCACTTGTATGCAAGATTGTGTGTCGTACTATCAATAAAAGAATTTCCGCCCGTAAAAAAGGAGCCTTTCAATTCAACTATTCAAAGGAAGAGGTCAAGATCTACATTAGTTCACCCATTGCCAATGAAAAGGCTATTCTCAATGATAATCTAAGAGATGTCCTTGGTTTTAAACACAATATAATCAGTGGTAAAAACGCTGGGAGTGTTATGGGGATGAATCATGTTATTTTTGCTGATTATCCACATGGTTTTTCTTCCGACTCTTGTATATTTCTATATGCGTCCTTTGTGGAAACATCGAGAGTTGGTAATTCAAATGTCCCCCCCCCTACGTGTTCTTGAACGAAAAACGACCCACGAACATGCTCATCAGTATAATATAAAGCATCTTAAGTCTGTTCCTGTAAACACTTCATATCTGGAACTCTGCCAGTTAACACTAAGAAGTGAATTGGGTGATCCTCTAGCAATAACAAAAGGTTTAGCCGTGATTACATGTCATTTTGACCCATTGCCACTGCCTAAGATGAACAATAGAAGAATTCCATTTGTCTGTCCTGATATTGACTGCTATGTTGGTGCTCTGAGTCCTCGTAAAATAGGTCATGGATTGGACTATTACAAGAGGCGTACTACAATGTCTGGCTAAGGTCTTGGTAGCTGGTATGCTAGGCTATGTCGTTCTGCACTACCCCGCTTGCCAGAAAATATCTTGTGCCTGCTGCATCAGCTTTTGCTGCCTCAACACTACAGGACTGGGGATCAGGAAAAAATTTCAACGAGAGTTTTTAAAGAAAATATTAGATTTTCAGCAAGTGTCGTTGGTGAGCAATTAAAATCTTAGCAAAATGGGAAGGGATTAAAAAGGGTACGTGGTTCATCATTCACTCATCATTCTCTACCCAGGTGGGAGGCGAAAGACATCAATAACGACTTTGAGAAATAAAAGGAAGAAGACCAATAAGAAGAGGAAGAAGAAAAAGATTGTTAGGTCAAAGAAGGATTTCTTCTCTTAAGATGACTATCTCACCCACAAAGATTGGCATCCATCAATCAGCTCCTCATTGAATCTATTCAATGCTGAAAATGTTGTTGTCAGTGTCAAGTATGGCTGCTATGAACAATTTCATCCTACAAACCCTCTCGGAAAATATACACTTCAGATATTTTTCCAATTAATACTATTTCATTGATTTGTCATCAACATTTATTGATTTAAATGATGTGGTGAAGAAAAGGTCAGACAATACAATTCCCAGTGCTGCCGATGGTCGGTCTTATGAAAACTGTATCCTACACAAATTTTCCAAACACTTTATGTATTTATTAATGGAACATTGGTGAGCACTAGCAATAATTTATCCAACTATGCAAGCTAAATACAATTTATGATGATGACTCCAAAGGCATATAAGGAGTTGAGAGGACAGTCACTGGGCTAAGAATATCGATCAGGTGTTGATACTGACGGTGAGTTAACTGCTGCATTGACCCAGGATTATCATCTAGTTGGAAAATTAAATCATGAGATGTTCAATATATCACAAGGGTTACCTCCCAATGTCAAGATTGACATAAAGTTACAACTAGCTCAATCGAATTTTATTTTGAGAAAAATACTTGCTGCAGCACCCGATGCAAATGTCATTATCACTTCGGCAATTCTTCTTGTTCAAAAACATCAGGTTATGAGCTCTGTCGCATTGGCAGTGGAAAAAGCAAAGAGCCAATGGTAACAATTTTAAACTTCTTGTCCCACGTACGATCACCAATCAACGTCACATTGCCACTGGCTCTCGCAATTATACCGAATCATCATTTATCAATGGAGAAATCCCATCAAAACTCTCTTTTGCCTTTGTGAAGAGTGCCAGTGCCATTGGATCCTGGACTGCATCCCCCCCATGATTTAATTTTTTTGGTCTATCTAGCCTTGTGTGCAAAGTGAATGGAATTCTACTGTACACTCTATCATTTGATAAAAAATCTTGCAGAACTCTGTGTGAGTTGACCATGTAGTCCCTATATCATGATTCACAACTATTTGAAAAAACGGAATAACCGATTCAATGTTTTCAAAAAGTCATGGTGTGTAATTGTTTTGGACCTTTCTGGCACTCAATATATGAGCCATAGTACGAACGGGGAATGTACGTTTAGAGTGCACATTTGCCGATGCTTTGACTGAAAGTATCACATTAATATCATTGAGTCAATCTGATATCTATTGGAAATCAAACCCGACGGCAATGGTCTACTAGACGGGGGGGGGGGGGGGGGGGGGGGGGGGGGGGGGGGGGAAAAACCTTGCACCCTGAACACAAAACAAATAATCAGCGTATTTAATATGGATTTACACGTGTCCCAATATAAATCCTTTTGCATAACATCGGACTTATCGAAAAAAATCCAAGTGTTAACAATACCCTAATCATTGTTAATAGCAGTCCATCGGAGTTTGAAGATATGTCATTGGCTCTGCATCTTTCAAACAGCAAAGAATATCGAATTTTTGATCCTCTTGGCCTATATAAATAAATTCTACACTCCAAACACATCAACAACTTTATTGAGAGCCGTGCGTAAAAAAACTATTATTCAAAATCAGAGGAGAGTACAGGATTTAACGACTATGGCATGTGGCTTTTATGCACTACTCTTTTTCATGTCCAGATGTCGGGGCTCTATCTGCAAGCAGATGTTTCTTAGCATTTACGTTTGAAGTTTCCTCGACTGAACGACTTCTAGTGGAAAATATACTTTCAAGTGTGTTTAATATTGATTTTGGTGCCCTACAAATAAAATGGTCTAAAAATAAATGTAAAATTGTTTATTAATAAAAATAATGTATATACATGATAAAAAACGACTTTCTACTCTTTAGATTTCTTTTTCTACTACGCATAGGTATTTGTCGAGAACAACCAATGCAGGTAGATCATCTGAAATCACTGTATACTGATTCTAATGTGCTGCAATGTCAGGGTCACATTTTCTACAGTTATAATGTAACTTCACTATTATCATATCTCTTTGTATAGTCAATAATACTATTTTCATTCATTTTGTAAAATTCGTGTGTTTCAATTTGCTTATTTGAAGCAATAATACATGCAGTGTCCTCAAGTGGTGATTCACATTCTGCAACAGCCAAATAAAAATCAGTAGGCTTGTAATCATAGTAGCCATTGTCTTCACAACGATGACGTAGAAACCAAATTCTTTTGTTGTTCAACAGTTGAATCGTTAGACCTGTCTCCTCCTCCCTAAACACTCTAAAGTCACGACGATACCAGTCTCAAAGGAATAAACTAAAATCACGTATAGGATTCTTTCCAATCATACTGGGATATGCATTCTCCCACAGATTACATTTCTCTTAGTGGAAATTAGGGCAGAGGTGTCCTCTAGGGTGAGAGTCACACCTCTCTTCAAGACAGGAGTTACAACCTTTAATTTGCACGGCCTATCCTCTATGCAATCTACACGGGTTGCATAATCTGCACTTTTTATCTTACTGATCAATTATCGTACAATTCTCACATGATGACAAGCTGCCCAGTGTATACAAGCATAGTGGACATGTATGGAACATTTTTTCATGTGTTGACACTCTCACCGCCAGAATGAAACTGAGCTATGTTCAACAAATTTGAGTAGGAGAGAGAGAGAGAGATAGAGAGAGGAGTAAATCCTCTTTGAACAACATCTTTCCCGTGAAAAAATATCATAGTCTTAAATTTCTAAGCTAGTGTGTGTTTAAAAGCAAAATCCACAATATCATTTTGTCTTGTCGTGATTAATATGTCAGTAAATTGTGTAAATGCCTTTGGACCACGACGTAAAAGCTTCATGCAATAGTCTAATGACGGAGAATCAGTTTTCATTATATCGACAAGCATTCCCTGAGAAAATATCTTCCTTTGAACAGATATCTCCAGAAAATCATCATCTAGAATCAAACATTTTTCCATAAACACAAGATTCCCAATGATTTTCTCCTTCTCAAATCTATCCACTATTTAGAGTCCTAACTTTCTCACAACCAAATTCAGACTAACCAGGATTCTTTTTCTACTTTAAAAATATACGCTAACTTACTATAGAAAAAATATCTTCGATTTTGAAACCATTTTATTGAATATAATTACAACAATAATAATCAGTGATTCAATTTATTCTCCTCGACATATTTCACTAGTGAATCTAAAGCAGCTTCAAGTCTATTTATATGCACAATATTCAGTTTCGCTGCAAAGCATAATTGCTCCTCCAATTTAAATTTGCTCAATGATATCACGTATCTTGCATACATATAATCCCATTCAAAGCTTAGTCTACATCCTCCTGTAATTTCCACTACCACGTTTGGTATTCTCGACTTTGAATTATTGCTGCTACCTGCTTCTCCATCAAGCACCAATAGTGTAAACATAGCACTCATTTTCTTGCTAATATCACCTCAAATAATAATAAACAGTTCTCTCTCTGAATTCAATTCTCTTTACTAATATGAACTATAATGAAAATCACTCCTTATATTTGAATCCGATTACTAGGCTAATCAAGTTACCGTATATGGAGTCCCGTTAGTAGAAACATCTCGGATTGGCTCAGAAAATGGGTTTGCCTCAGAACCCGGTCTAGTAAGGCATGTACCGTCTGTAGTAATAGATGACTGCCCGTATTATGCAATATCCCCTGAAACTGCACTGTATATTGTGTATATGGAGTATATTGGACAAATTACCCCTGAAATATCCCTGAAATATATAGATGCTCTACTACTAACTATACCTTCCAATTTCAAATCAAATGAGCCCATCTGAAGTTTATACGACCACTCATTCCATAAAAACCTTATATACCCCCAGGGCGTACCTTATAATCCTATTCACAGGGCGCTGGGGGGTCGGCTTAACCCTCGAGGCATTGTTATATGTTATTTGGACTATTTAGAACAAAATAGTTATCTCACAGTTTCAATCAGATGTGTTTAGTGAAAAGGGAGGTAGTTGGGGGGGGGGGGCTCTAGTTGTTCTCTATCACTTTTGACTCTTAAAAGGGGACTAGAAGTTACAATTTACAACTAGTTGAGACTCCTCTTAAGTTTATACAACCATCACTTCCATACAAATGTTAAATGCCCCTGGGGCATAACTTGTAACCCTTGCCCCCAGCCTCTGGTATTTTACTTCCACCCCAAAAACCTTGTTATGTGATATTTGGACTATATTGAATAAAATGGTTATCTCAAAGTTTCTATTAGATATATTTCTGTAAAATATGAAGTATGTGTGTGTGGGAGAGGGGCTTGCTGCCGTCCAATCACTTTGACTCTTAAAAAGGCCACTAGAGCTTCTGATTACCAATCCAATTGGCCCCTTCCGAGGTTTTATACAACTAGGGTTTCTATAAAAATCCTTATATGCCCCCAGGGCATAGCTTTAAACCCTTGCCCTGTGGGATATGGGTGGGGGTTCATCTTCAAAGACGAAATTTACGGAACTTTCAACTACGTTGAACAAAATGGCTGCCTCAAAATTTTGATCGGAAGTGTTTGGGAAATTATGGGCTGGGAGAGGGCTATTTACGCTCCAATCACTTTCGACTACAAAAAAGAGCACTAGATTTCTCAATTTCTAATCAAATGAGCCGTTTTTTGAAGTTTCTACGACAACTTCTTCTATACAAAGTGCCCAGGTCTAAAACCAAAAAAAATTACACATTGTGCCAACATCGTTCTTTACTTAGGCAGCGCTATTGCGCAGCCTATAATGTACAACAAATACACGTTGATACATTGCAAGCCACCAAATATAAACATAAATCGAAGCACAGTGATTATTCTAGTCTATTCTACAGATTAATAATGCTTTTTGACCATAAAGGTCCTTACGTTGGCTCTGTGGCAGCTGGGATCCAACCCTAGGATCTGGGGGTAAGCATCCAAGAATATTAACTAGTATTTCATAAATATTCTCTGAATTTCACCAAAGCTGGTTTCCAAGGATTTCTGAGACTCTGTATTGCACAAATGTGTCTTCCATTGCAGTTTTCAGGTTCAACATTAAAACATATTTAATACATATTTCTCGATTAGTTACGGATTCATCTCATTGTTGTCATTCAAAAGTTTGTGAGGCTAATAATTTAATATAGATGACCAAAATCAAAAACACATTAAGTAAATATTTCGCAAAGTCTTTGATCTTCACCGAAGTGGTATTTAAAGTTCTAGAGAAAGTAAAAAAATAAAATATGATAGTTTGGACTGTTTTAGTGAAAAACTTGGAATATCGAGAATTAAATTTTCAGTGAAAAAGATTTCCTTACAGAGTTATGCAGTTTTTGGCAGTAGCAGGTGTCAAATGAAAAGAAAAAAAATGTGTGAAAAATCAGAAAAAAAGCTAAAAACATATAGCCAGTTTAAAAAAAGAATAGTTTTCCTTCGAAAGTGTAGGTATCGTAGGGAATCATTGCATTGTCTAAATTTTTGTGAGCGAAAAACTGCTACTACTACTAACAACTCACCACAGCACCTAGTCGCCTGAGGCCGCCGAGCACACCGTTGTCAAATTTAGATACTTTGTTTTAGTTATTTATTTTCACGGTTTGACTTGGCAACACTGAGGAAAATGCAATACTACCCTACATTTGTCGTAATTTAGAAACAGCCTTAATTATGATTTTTAGGTTTGAATAGAGGGCTTAAGTATTGCCTAAGATGAGTCCAGGATTTCTAAGCAGTTGATAACAAACCTAAGGCTAAAAAGGGCCTATGAGTCTAAGAGTCAGAGTCAATAGCCTAAGAGTCAGGATTTTTTAAGCAGTGATAACAAACCTAAGGCTAAAATAGGGATATAAATCAAAGCACATGAAATATATTGTTCAAAAAATGTGAATCATCTAAATTCGAGCTGACCATTCACGACGAAATGACAATTTCATTTTAAAACATGAAGCTTAGGCATGAAACTTTCCTAGTAAATAAGGAGAGAACAACAGGTAGACAAAATACTGTAAATTAATAAGTGACATTAACTTTTTCGTTAGATTGTTAGCTTTGTTTTCGATCCGACCAGAATAGCTCAATTGTGCATTAAATTTTTTGTTGGTTTCAGTTACTCTCTGAGCTGGACCCCAGTTATCTATTAAACATTAAATGTTACTTTATTGTAGTTATTTCCTTTAGACCTGAGTAAATCTATTGCATATTTGGCTTTTTGAAAATTGATTTCTATTTTTTTCAATTGTTGGTTTTGATCCTCTTGATTTCTTTGTTAATTTTAAGCTATTTTTTTTATATTTTTTAAATGTTTTAATCTCTGTTTTGCTTCGGTATTCAGGGCATCATGTTATATATGTTGGAACAATACAACGGCTTGATTTTTACTGCTAATATCCTGGCCTTAGACACACTGTTGGCCCTTCCTATTATTTTTCCTTGAATTTTTTAATTAAAAAATAGCTTTATATTTTCAACAAACTTAGTTGGTATAATCAAAGTTAACCTTCGCCTCCTGGTTTAAAACTGGGAGAAGATAATACTTGGAGCCTCACGGACAAAGGCCCATGGAGAAAATGCCACTGATAAAATCCAGCGCGAATACGTTTCTAATGAAAAAAAAAAAAACATTCATATAAAATCATTTCTACTTTCTAGTTTTTTTTCTAAGTTTTTGTTTGTTTTGTTCCTTTTAGTCTATAAATCGACTAATAGCCACAGACAGTATAAACCAAAGGAAAACTGTAAAGTCATTTTTTTTTTTTAGTTTCTGGAGGTCTGTGGCAAAATATTCAAATTTTCTGCTTTCTTCACTTGCACCAGCCTGAAGTAAGAGCCCATCGCCCATCGCCATGGCCATCGCCCTATGTTCAGTGTTGCCGAATTTTGAAGAAAGCATTCCTCGCCGATGGCCCAATCTTTCAAATTGATTACAGTGTTGCCAAAATTTGTCTCCTTTAACCTAAAGGATACTATTAAAAATACTTTAATACAATTGACTCACAGCAGAGGAGATTTCTAAGGGGTCAGAAACTACTTTTGGGACTAAACCTTATCTGCTTGACTAGTAGCTCATTTTAAAGCCCATTTTTCTCTGATTCATAATATATACGTCTTACCGCGTTTAAAAGTCTGAATTCAATTTAGTTCCAAATAAAGTTTTTTTTTTATGAAATTCAAAATCCTTGTCTTACAAAAAAGCGCGGGCGATGGCGTTGCTTTGCCTTGCTTTGGCTCAGTATCTCCTATACAGTGTTTTTATGAAATAAAAATAATTCACGTAACATTACCATAAAATTCAATATTTCTTTATTGCTATAACCTCTTTGTGACTTTTTCATTTAACCAGGGCGATTTTCTTATCGCCCCTAGTCTTAAAATTCCAGCCATAAGGTCAAAGAATGAGAAAAAGGGCTCCTATTCTTCTCAAAACGTGGAGTGCTATCATCAGACAGATGAGACGTTTCAACTGAGCTGTCACTCGCCACAAATCGGAGCACAATCACAATTGACTCACACCCAGAGGAGATTCTAAGGGGCCAGAAACTACTTTTTGGGACTAAACTTATCTGCTGGACTAGTAGCTCATTTTAAAGCCCATTTTTTGCTGATTCATAATATATACGTCTTACCGCGTCTAAAATTCTTGAATTTCAATTTAGTTCCCAAATAATGTTTTTTTTAAGAAATTCAAAATCCTTGTCTTACAAAAAAGCGGGCGATGGCGTTGCTTTGCCTTGCTTTGGCTTATTATGGTCCTATATACAGTGTTTTATGAAGTGAAAAAAACAATTTACCGTAACATTACCATAACATTCAATATTTCCTTCATTGCATACAACTCTTTGTGACTTTTCATTTAACCAGGGCGATTTTCTTATCGCCCTAGTCTAAGATTCCAGCCATAAGGTCAAAGAATGAGAAAAAGGTTCCTATTCTTCTCAAACGTGGGACTGCTATCACCGACGGATGAGACATTTCAAATGAGCTGTCAATCGCCACAAATCGGAGCACAATCACAATTGAATCGCAGCAGAGGAGATTCTAAGGGGTCAGACACTGCTTTTTGGGACTAAACCTTATCTTCTTGACTAGTAGCTCATTTTAAAGCCCATTTTTCTCTGATTCTTAATGTATACGTCTTACCGCGTTTAAAAGTCTTGAATTCAATTTAGTTCCCAAATTAAATTTTTTTTATGTAATACAAAATCCTTGTCTTACAAAAAAGCGGGCGATGGCGTTGCTTTGCCTTGCTTTGGCTTTATTATGTCATATATACAGTGTTTTTATGAAATGAAAAAAAATTTACCATAACATTACCATAAAATTCAATATTCCTTCATTGCTATAAAACTCTTTGTAACTTTTCATTTAACCAGGGCGATTTCTTATTGCCCTATCTTAAAATTCCAGCCATAAGGTCAAAGAATGAGAAAAAAAGGTTCCTATTCTTCTCAAAAACGTGGAGTGCTATCATCAGACAGATGAGACGTTTTCAAATGAGCTGTCACTTGCCACAAATCGGAGCACAATCACAATTGACTCACAGCAGAGGAGATTCTAAGGGGTCAGACACTACTTTTTGGGACTAAACCTTATCTGCTTGCTAGTAGCTCATTTTAAAGCCCATTTTTCGCTGATTCATAACTATATACGTCTTACCGCGTATAAAATTCTTGAATTCAATTTAGTTCCCAAATAAAGTTTTTTTTAAGAAAATTCAAAATCCTTGTCTTACAAAAAAAGCGGGCGATGGCGTTGCTTTGCCTTGCTTTGGCTTATTATGTCCTATACAGTGTTTTTGATGAGGTGAAAAAACAATTTACCGTATCATTACATAAAAATTCAATATTTCCTTCATGTCTACAACTCTTTCTAACTTTTTCATTTAACCAGGGCGATTTTTCTTATCAGCCTAGTCTTAAAATTCAGCCATAAGGTCAAAGAATGAGAAAAAAAGATTCCTATTCTTCTCAAAACATGGAGTGCTATCATCAGACGGATGAGCCGTTTCAAATGAGCTGTCACTCGCCACAAATCGGAGCAAAATCACAATTAACTCAAAGCAGAGGAGATTCTAAGGGGTCAGACACTACTTTTTGGGACTAAACCTTAACTGGTTGACTAGTAGCTCATTTTAAAGCCCATTTTTTGCTGATTCATAAATATATACGTCTTACTGCGTTTAAAAGTCTTGAATTCAATTTAGTTCCCAAATAAAGTTTTTCTTATGAAATTCAAAAAAAAATACTTGTCTTACAAAAAAGCGGGCGACGGCGTTGCTTTGCTTATTATGTCCTTCTACAGTGTTTTTATGAAGTGAAAAACAAATTTATCATAACTTTACCATAACATTCAATATTTCCTTCATTGATACAACTCTTTTTTACTTTTTCATTTAACCAGGGCGATTTTCTTATCGCCCTAGTCTTAAAATTCAGCCATAAGGTCAAAGAATGAGAAAAAGGTTCCTATTCTTCTCAAAAACGTGGAGTGCTATCATCAGACGGATGAGACGTTTCAAATGAGCTGTCACTCGCCACAAATCAGAGCACAATCACAATGACTCACAGCAGAGGAGATTCTAAGGGGTCAGACAAGACTATTTTTTGGATTTAAACCTTATCTGCTTGACTAGTAGCTCAATTTAAAGGCCATTTTCTCTGATTGATACTATATACATCTTACCGCGTTTTAAAGTCTTGAATTCAATTTAGTTCCCAATAAAGTTTTTTTTTTTTTTATGAAATTTAAAATCCTTGTCTTACAAAAAAGCGGGCGATGGCTTTGCTTTGGCCTATTATGTCCTATACAGGTGTTTATGAAGCGAAAAAAAAAACAATAGGCCTTAGATTTATCATAACATTCAATATTTTCTTCACTGCTACAACTCTTTGTGACTTTTTCATTTAACCAGGGTGATTTTCTTATCGCCCTAGTCTTAAAATTTCAGCCATAAGGTCAAAGAATGAGAAAAAGGTTTCCTATCTTCTCAAACGTGTAGTGCTATCATCAGACGGATGAGACGTTTCAAATGAGCTGTCACTCGCAACAAATCGGAGCACAATCACAATTGACTCAAAGCAGAGGAGATTCTAAGGGGTCAGAAAACAACTTTTTAGGACTAAAACTTATCTGCTTGACTAGTAGCCATCATTTAAAGCCAATGACAATGGAGAAAAGACAAAAAGACAATGGAGAACAAATTGAATTATATGATAAATTTACGGGGCAATTATTTATTGAGTTGTTGGTCTTCTTAGCTGGATATCAAGGCCGTACCAGAGGGGGGGGGAATCAGGTTGGTTTGAACCCCTCCCCAAATGTTTGTCTGACTCGTAAAAACGTAACAAAAATGGATATAAACAAATTTTGTATGCCTTTTTTGATGCGATCTTACTTATTTTTTTTTTTGTATGCATCTAAGAGAAAAGGGCTGGAGTCATAATTACGCAACGACTCTCTCGAAAAATGATGGTTATTTCAACCTGGAGAAAGGGTCGTTTATTTTGAATCCGAAAGTAATTTTGGTATAAATCTTGAAGACTTTAGCGTAAAGAGCGAGAGTTGGGGAGGGGGTAGACCCCATCATCATCTACTTTTAAGGTTTAATTTTGTTCCCAACTTTCCCTTCAAAAAATGATTTTTATTCAAGACTTATCTATAATTCTTTGCTACATTAAAACGGCATATAGAGCATAACCAGATCAAACTTTTAATTGAGCATTATTGAGAAGTCCAATAATCATGAGCTAATAGTGGTTTGCTCCGACTTGTGGCGAGTGACAGCTCGTTTGAAATGTCTCATCGGTCTGATGATAGCACTCTCTACGTTTTGAGAAGAATAGGAACCTTTTTCTCATTCTTTGACCTATGGCTGGAATTTTAAGACTAAGGCGATAGAAAAAAACGCCCTGGTTAAAATGAAAAAGTCACAAAGAGTTGTAGCAATGAAGAAAAATATTGAATGTTATGGTAAATCTAAGGCCTATTGCTTTTCACTTCACAAAAACACTGTCTAGGACATAATAAGCCAAAGCAAGGCAAAGCAAACGCCATCGCCCGCTTTTTTGTAAGACAAGGATTTTGAATTCATAAAAAAAAAACTTTATTGGGAACTAAATTGAATTCAAGACTTTTCAACGCGGTAAGACGTATATATTATGAATCAGGGAAAAATGGGCTTTAAAATGAGCTACTAGTCAAGCAGATAAGGTTTAGTCCAAAAAGTAGTGTCTGACCCCTTAGAATCTCCTCTGCTGTGAGTCAATTGTGATTGTTCTCCGATTTGTGGCGAGTGACAACTCATTTGAAACGTCTCATCTGTCTGATGATAGCACTCCACGTTTTGAGAATAATAGGAGCCTTTTTCTCATTCATGACCTTATGGCTGGAATTTTAAGACTAGGGCGATAAGAAAATCGCCCTGGTTAAATTAAAAAGTTCCAAAGAGTTGTAGCAATGAAGGAAATAGTTGAATGTTATGGTAAATTGTTTATCCTTCATAAAAACACTGTATAGGACAAAATAAGCCAAAGCAAGGCAAAGCAACGCCACCGCCCGCTTTTTTGTAAGACAAGGATTTTGAATTTCATAAAAAAAACTTTATTTGGGAACTAAATTGAATTCAAGACTTTTAAACGCGGTAAGACGTATATATTATGAATCAGCGAAAAATGGCTTTAACATGAGCTACTGGTCAAGCAGATAAGGTTTAGTCCCAAAAAGTAGTGTCTGACCCCTTAGAATCTCCTCTGCTTTGAGTCAATTGTGATTGTGCTCCGATTTGTGGCGAGTGACAGCTCATTCGAAACGTCTCATCCGTCTGATGATAGCACTCCAGGTTTTGAGAAGAAAATAGGAACCTTTTCTCATTCTTTGACCTTATGGCTGGAATTTTAAGACTAAAGCGATAAGAAAATCGCCCTGGTTAAATAAAAAGTCACAAAGAGTTGTAGCAATGAAGGAAATATTGAATGTTATGGTAATGTTACGGTAAATGTTTTTCACTTCATAAAAACACTGTATAGGACATAATAAGCCGAAGCAATGCAAAGCAATGCCATCGCCCGCTTTTTTGTAAGACAAGGATTTTGAATTTCATAAAAAAAAACTTTATTTGGGAACTAAATTGAATCAAGACTTTTAAACGCGGTAAGACGTATATATTATGAATCAGAGAAAAATGGGCTTTACAATGAGCTACTAGTCAAGCAGATAAGGTTTAGTTCAAAAAGTAGTGTCTGACCCTTAGAATCTCCTTTGCTGTGAGTCAATTGTATTAAAGTATTTTTAATAATACTTTAGGTTAAAGGAGACAAACTTAGGCAACACTGTAATCAATTTGAAAGATGGGCGATCGGCAAGGGATGTTTTCTTCAAAATTTGTTAACACTGAAACATATGGTGATGGCCAGGGCGATGGGCGATGGGCTATTACTTCAGGCTGGTTTCACTTGCTACGATATCTTAATTCCTTCTGCTTTTAATTTTTATTCTTTAGCTACTATTGCCGTAAAAAAATAATTAATAGCAATCAATGAATTAAACTATTTTACCATTTTATAATCATCAATCTGGCTTATTGATCGTAGAAGCAAATTCACTCGCATCAGCACAGGTCCATCTAAAATAAGGAAAAAATAACACAAAAAAGAAAGCAACAAGTTACGTGGCTTTTAATAAGGATAAATAAAATTATAACTTAAGACTAATAAAGTTGAAAAAAAAAAAAAAAAAATTAGTGAAGCAAGTCAAACAAGATTTGCTAGCCGGGCATTACAGCTTTACTATTCAAAGGTTCACCTCTACCTTCAGTTATTTCGGTATTATTATTATTACTATAATATTATTATTTCGTTATATTTTATTTTTCTTGAATGAAAAATGTTAAAATCTTGAATTATTTTGTTGCTAAAAAGATTATATAAAAGCTTTTAAAATGTCAATGAAAAAATGAAACTGAACGTTCTAATGTAATACGTTTTCAATTAATGACAGAATCCAGAAAGAACCTGCAGCAGAATTATTCACCTGTACACTTGTAAATATTCAATCTGAATTGTACTTTTCACTATCACTCCATCGTTCAATACACTCTCCCATGACGCATCACTATCCACCGCTGCACCCCTGCTAAGAATCGTCAAACAAGCTCCTATGGGAGTTGTACAATAGAGGTAAGAATTCCGATATCTAAGCCGTTTTCCATCAATTCCTTTTGGAGAAATCTTCTGAGCATTAACCGTAAACATGTTTTTTTAGTTAGTCAGAAATTTATGTTGCATTGAATTTTCTAGAAAAGTTACTCCGATATTGTTATAAGTTTCAAACAAAATTTGCGCAGAGTAAAGAAGAAATGGAGATACTTAGTCTAAACAATTTTCCTGAATAATATGCAGTAAATACTAGTTTTGTGGAATTATTACAGCTTCTTGATATGTCTTATCATTTTCTTTATATTTCAAAGTATATCTCTTAGGGATATGTTGTCAATTTTTAACATTGCTCCGCTCAACATCACTGCTGAGCAAGTTTCAAATCTGTTTTATTCCCGAATTTTTTTTCTAATAAATTTTCGTAGAAAACCAAACAGTTAGCCGTAAGGAACAGCAAGTGAGGTAACAGCATGGGCTAATAATAACTTAACGAGTATCTTGCATATGATTCGTAGAAAAAGTAAAACTCGAAACAAAAGGGGAGTTTGATAACAATATATATCAGAAGAATCTACTTATTATGATGATTTTTTATATATGGCTTTTTATAAATTTAGCTTTTTCAGCTTTGCGTAAACAAATAATGTAAAATTCATCAAGTTTAAAGTTACGCATCAAAACCTACGAGCCTGAAAAAAATTGTATTATTTTTGAATAGGGGGAGAATATCCCAAAGATGGCAAGTGATGTTGATCAAAATGCCTTATTAAATTCAACGCAACATAGAACCCTAGCATAGAGGGTACTAGGTGTTCCTTCCGGAAAATTACCTCTGCGAAAAATGTCCCCAGAAAAAATAGCCCCGTCGAAAAATACCCCTCTGTAAAAAATTACCCTCCGCCATATGTAATCCCCCTCCTCCATAGAAAATTCTCCCATGCGCAAAATGATCAACCACGGAGAAGATACAAATAGGAACCGGTACCTCAAAACATCGATCAGATGTTCATAAATGGTAACAATAGGACCAGATACCACAAGAGGTTCTAGAAAGGAGCTTGTTGGTCTCCAATCACTTTCGACTTAAAAAAAAAAGACCAGAACTCTCAGTTTCCGATCGAATGAGCATCCTCCGATATTTCTACAACCATAAGAGGGAGGTTGGGGATGAGGAGGGGCAGACCCCCTCCTACACAGAACAAATTCTGCTCGTTTTAGGGTTTAATGTTACTCTTTACTTTCATAATAACGGTGTAGACCTCAAAATATTCCCAGAAATCAAGAGGGATTATATATCAATTTATACATCTAACCCCTCCCTCCCTTAGAGCTAAATATGTATTTAATGAAGCCTTAATGAGAGTTAGGATGCTTTGGCCTTAAAAATTCAGGCTTTGAGGTGTCCTGAATACCTCCCTAACTAAAAAAGGATCAAAAAAAAAAACAAAACCCTACTGTCGGGGTTTCAAGCCCTCATTAGCAAAAAATTTGGAATTTTGGCATTTTTGCCAAAGAACGTCACGGATGTGTATTGTGTTGTCTTTTAGCAAACAGGCCGGAAGGCAACTAACCCCCTCCAACACCTCGTTTCTCCCCTAAGATATCCGATTGAAATTTGTTTCAGTATTACTGAAAGATCAGGTCCAATATATATGCCTCTGGGGTTAACATGACCCCCACAGACCCTAGAGAAGGCTGTAATTTTGCAATTTTTGTCCATTGTCTACTTTTAGTATACGTTTATTGGGAATTATTCGACAATTTTTTGCGGAGAGTTTTCTGCAAGGGAGGGGAGGATTTCTACTTGGAGGAATTGTCAGTGGGGAGGAGGTTTTCTGGAAGGAATCTCCCTGGATTTATATACGGAATTCATTTTTTTGTCTTTTGTTCTCTTTGGATGCACAATATTTCACATGCGAAGATGATGTTACGGGGGAATTTTCCGGGGGAAATATTCAGCCGGGAGTGTGAGTTTCAGGGGGAATTTTTTGATGGGGTGAGAAAATATTCTGGGAAAAATTTTCTGCAGGTAGATTTTTTGGGGGATAATTTTCCTCGGGGGGAATTTTCCAAACGTATAGTGTAATTTGCAATTTACAACACGTTAAATATATTACTGGAACTGAATGTGTTGTTTAGCCAATTGTTATTTTTATTTGTTTCAAAGGACGAATTTCGTTTTGTTTGTTTCAAAGGACAAAAGTGTTTTAGAAAAGGCAAAGAACTGAACTTTCGTAATTTTGTTTTTCCAATAAATCTTACCTAGGAAATCTAGAGATGGACGCCACCCTTCGAATCCCTCCCCCCCCCCCGCTTCAAACAAAAAAAATATCATTTACTTTGCATTTTACTGAAAAAACTAGATAAGTAGCTTAAGTTGGAAGAGTAGTAAAGCCAGTAAAATTGACTATGGGTTTGATAGAAAAGAAAGAACCCGATTGAAGAGAAAGAGACCACAGCAAAAGCTATTAGATTTTTTATTTATAAAACAAAATTGTTTTAAAAATACACTTATATAAACAAAAAGAATACCTGGAAATTTGGGCAAAAATTAATTTTTTATTTTCATATTAAGAAAAAGAAAAAAGGTATAAAAATACGTTTTGTTTTTGGTACAATTCCTGGTAATGCCCTTTTATTTTTGGCAATGCAAGCTTGTCTTAAAGCATGTTTGTTCATTGGTAATTTCAATCCCCTTGGTTTCATTTGTTTATTCTTGAAATTGAATTTGTTTAGGTTTTAGGTTGAATGGTATTGAAAAATAAGTTCATCACATGAAAGTAAAGAGTTACACAAAAATTATAAGGAACAAAATTTAACCGATAATTCTGTCGCCACATATGGGTGACAGCCACCCATATAATACACCCCTTATTTGCCAGAGTTTAACTTGTGCTTTCTTGAAAACTTTTTACGATACAGCAAATGTAGCCATACGGTAATTCCAATTGTTAACTTTACAGCTTGCATTTGATATTTTACCACTATTTTTATGGACTTCATCCTAGGTAACACGGCAAAGGCAATGGGAGAGCATGGAATCAATGAGAAGGTAATACTCTCCTAAACTTTGATTATACTGACGACTTGAGTGTCCTGGATGAAATCGTAAACAAAATAAACAATTGTTTTGGAGGATTTGTGTTTTCAGAAGTAGTATCCCCAGTCTGCTTTCTATGGCATCCCTAGGGACTACTCCTTTCTTCCATAGGTTCAAGAAGAATGTTTAACGGCGATTTCCTCGGCACGTACATAGAAAAATATCTATTTCTAGGGGACATTTAAAGATATTAATAAAGGGATAATGTATATTTAAAATTATGTAAACATCTAGATATGACAGACGCATCCCAAACAATAAATCTTAAAAACAAAGAAAATAAAAAAAAAAATAACGAGCAACAAAACATAAAGAAATACAGCTAAAAATAAAAGTTGAAAA